>PVKC010027728.1:0-15810 GCA_004027635.1 Crocidura indochinensis | reverse complement strand
TGTGTGTCTCAGGGGTTCTTCCTGGCTCTATGCTCAGAAATTGCTCCTGGCATTCTCATGGACCATATTGGATGCCAAGGATTCGAATTACCGTTCTTTTGCATGCAAGACAAATGCCCTACTTCATGCCATCTTTCAGACCTCTATCTTACATTTTCTAATATAACTATCATACATACCACTGATGTGTGAGATCAGTCTGTGTTTTTATTTCTTCTGGCTTATTCTCTCAACAAAATATCATCCAAGTATCATAGTTCTAATCTGGTTGTATACACTTCAATGATTTCATTGTTGTTTAGAGTTGCACAGTTTTTCACTGCATATATATATATATTAAGATGCATATATATATACACACCTTAATTTTCCACGTATCTGTTATTGGACACTTAGGTTGATTCCATATCTTAGCTCTTACCACTGCAGCAATGATCCAGTTTATTTAAACATTTTCTCTATTTTCTTCTTAATGCGTCTGGTCAAAGTATTATGCCTTGCTTTTATATTTCAAAGAATAAACTGATTTCACTGATTCTTCAAATTGTTTTCTTGATTCTATGTTAATAATTTATATTCTAGGTTTTACTATTCTCTTCCTTCTACTTGTTTTTAGATTTGATATTCCTTTTCTAAATTTTTGCACTTGTATTTTGAATGTTGACTTGGGGTGTTCTTTCGTATTGTAAGTTTGAAAAGCTATATATTTACCCTGTAGTGCAGTTTTTGTTGTATCCTATAGATTTAGTGTACCTATATATTTTGATAGCTTGTATATTTTTTATAATTTTATTTTAATCATAGTGGTTTACATATCATTCGCAGTAATGTTCCAGGTACATATAAACATTGAATCAGGGGAATTCCCATCACCGAGTTGTCCTCCCTCCACCTCCATTCCCACCCTGCTTCCCCTATCCTCCACCCTCTCCTCAGGGGCTTCTAGATTGAGTTACCCCCTCTGTATCTAGTTTATTACTTAGTGATCTTATATCTGTTTGGACTTGGTGTCTCCATTACTTCTCCCTCTAATTGGGAGGCGGGACTAGATAGTTCGAGTTATGTGGATTTTTTTGAGGGAAGAGTAAAGTGATAGAATGGGGTAAAATTAACTATGCCAACAATGGACAGAGTCCTTCTAGCAGCTCTCATCCTCGGTTTGAGAGAAGGGGAAAAGAGAAGGGGAAACACAACATTTTACAAAGACATATCAAATAAGATATCCAGTGAGCACTGCAGCGATAAAGATATGCACCACATAATTGCCATGGTCTTGAGATAAAAAACATGACAGAGCACAAAAAGTAAGAGAAAAGAAGAAAGAAAAAGTAAATATATAAATAAAAAAGTGGACACCTAATATCTACACCAAAATAAGGAAGTCGACAAAAACTAGATAAGAGAAGAGAAAAATAAAATAGTAATAAGAAAAATAAAAAAAAGAAAAGAAAAAAATTATTTTGTGATAGCTTGTATAAATAATTGCCATTATTTTGTTTCCTTATTTTCTCTTTGATCTGGTTTCTGTTTAGGAGTGTTTTGGTCAGCTTCCATGTTAGAAGTTCTCTTCATCTTCTTTTTATGCATATTTCTATTCCTATGCTTTATGATCTGAGAAGATACTTTGTATATTTGTATTTCTAAATGTATATGTTTAATTTTTGCACTGGTATCAGATATATCTGGAGAGTATTTCATGTGCACTTATAAAATGCCTACATGTATTCCTGTTTTGACAGATGGAGAGAACTGTGTTTATCCATCCATCACAATCTTTTAGCTCCTCATTCATGGCTCTTTCCTGATATTCTATCTTCTAATATTATTTTTAATTTGTCTTGTAGAATATTGAATTTTACCACTTCTATTGTATTTCTATCAATTTGTTTCTTTATGTTTGTTAGCAGAAGTTTATGGACAACTTCAATAATAGTATTTTCTTGGTCTATTGTTCCCTTCACCCATAGGCATTGTCTGTCATCATATTTAATTGCTTTCTTTATAGTGAATGCTATTTGGACCAATTAAGCATGACTGTTATTGCTGTTCTTTTTTTTTCTTCCATTGCCTTGCATGACTGTTTTCCATACTTTCATTCTGAAACTATACTTATACTTAAGTATAAGTATACTTATGTTTACTGTATACAGAAGATAGATGGACTATCTTTCTGATTCACTGAGCTACCATATGCCATTATATAGGGGGGTTAGTCCATTAACATTGAGATGGGTTGTGGTGGGAGAGGTAACACAGTGGTAGGGCATTTGCTTTCTGCATGTCTTATTTAGGATTGACCTCTGTTAGATCCCTTGTGTCCCATATGGTCCCCTATGTCACGAGCAATTTCTGAGCTCATAACCAGGAGTAACCACTGAATGTCAAGGGGTGTGACCCCCCAAAAACAAACAAAACAGAAACAAAGCAAAAATAAAAAAAAACATTGAGATGCGTTAGTAATAAATAGATCTGTGTGACCTCTATGCACATGTATGCACACTATATCTGTTTTTAATAGGTGACTTTCAGTAACTCTTAGGAAATTGGCTTAGTTATGACAAATGATGCTAGTTCTTATGTTTCTGAAAAATTTTGAATCCCTCCTTGAAACAAAATTATAGCTTCAGGATAGCAGACTCTAGGTTGAAAATTTTTCATTCAATACTTTGAATATGTCAATCCATTCTTTCCTGCTTGTAAGATACAATATGGAGGGTCTCTTACTATTCATTTGATGTTTCTATCATATTTGAAAATTACATTTTCTCTCTTGCTGCTTTAAGTAGTCTGTCTTTGTCCTCTAATCTTACCATTTTGATTACTATGTGTCTTGGTGCTGTTTTGTTTGAGTGTATTTTGTTTGGTACTTTTTGCACCTCCTGAATCTGGGCAGTAACCTCACTTCAGAGATCAACAAAATTCTTGAGATATTTTTTGCCAGTTATTATTCCCTTCCCCTGTTTTCCTTTTTTTCTTGTATTCTTTTTTTTTATTGGCTTTTGGGCCACACCCAGTGATGCTCAGGGGTTACTCCTGCCTATGCGCTCAGAGGTCGCTCCTGGCTTGGGGGACCATCTGGGAAAACGGGGGATTGAACCGTGGTTCGTCCTAGGCTAGCGCAGTCAAGGCCGGCACCTTACCTTCAGTGCCACCGCCCGGGCCCTTTTTCTTGTATTCTTATAATTTGAATATGACTCCTATTTAAATTATCTACACAAACCTTACATTCTCTTCCACATGCTTATCTATCATTTCTATTTTTAGTTCATTCTTGGAGGTAGCTAGTGTTTTGTCTTCAGTATCAATATACAATCTTCTGAATGTTGAATTCTGTTGCTATAGCTGACTATTGTATTTTTTTAACTCCTTAAATTCTACCTGAATGGACTTTGATTCTCTGGATTATTTCATCTTGGTTGAATTTTTTGTCAAATATTTGCCTATTACCATAGCGATTGCAGGGAACATTGCTTCAAGTTCCTCACTGATGAGGATCATGAGACTTTGAGCTCAATGGCTTGTGGCAGGACTAATACCCTATCTATCAGAGCATGTGAATACCTTTGTTACTCTTTGTTTAAAAGATTTTTGAGTGCTGTCATTTAATATTCAGATCCTCAATTGTCTGAGATTTGAATTGTTTCTTTATATTTCAGCACATTACTGTTTAGAATCTGTTAATTTAACAATGATATAGACCTAACATGTTATTTTAGTGTTCAAACAGGAGGAAAAAAACATTTGATCCCATTTTCTAGAAAGTAGTCATGGAGAAATCTGAGGTAAGATATCAAAACCAAAATCATTGAGCATTACTCAGGTGGAAAGGATAAAATTTGTCATTTGAAGACACTAGCTTCTGCATAGATTTGTTTGCTTGTTGTTGTTGTTTTTTTTGCTTTTTGGATTTTTTTGGGGGGGGTGTTGGGTCATACCCTGCAGTGCTCAGGGTTTACTCCTGGTTCTAAGCTCAGAAATCCCTCCTGGCAGGTTTGGGGGACCATATGGGATGCTAGGATTTAAACAACCATCCTTCTATATACAAGGCAAACACTCTAGCTCCATGCTATATCTCCGGTCCCCACCTTCTGAATAGTTTTTGTTTGAGAAATGATCATTAGTTCTGAATCCTCCTGGTGCAGATAAGCCCCTGAGAAGTATCATATAGTACTGAGACTCTATAGGTGTACATTTTTATCATAACAAATCCAGTGAGCAAAATAGTAATAATATCCCTCAACCACAGTACACTGGAATGCATTAGACATTTCAGTAAATAGCTCTCTAATCTTGTTAACTTTAATTATTTGGTCAGGGTACGTATGGAAATATTGTATGATCCCCCTTTATTAAATTGCTTCATATGCCACATGTGAATGAGATTAATAATATTTTTCTTTCTCCTTCTAATATAGTATGCTTAACATGATATAACATGCTGTAAGTAATCTACCTTCATCTACGGCCTTTTTCCACCACAAACATACATCAGGACCATACTTGTAGTAAAAAGCAAGATGCATCTTTATTATAACTAAATTGCATTCCATTGTTTATAAAAGTCGTTCCTTAATTTTGGTGGGGAAATACCTCGCTATGCTCAGAATTTATTCCTTTCTCTGTGCTCAGAAATCTTTCATAGCAGTTTTTGTAAAACACAGTGACAAATCAGAGCTTGATGTAGGTAAAAAAAAAAAGAAAAACTCTGTACTATTGCTCTGATTCACCATCTCTTCTTGGTTGTTTAAAATTTAGATTTATTAATAATATAATAATTAACATGATGTGTGTATGTATGTATTTAAATTAGTAATTTTATATATTTTTCTAATTGACTCTATGTTTTTAATTTAATTAGGGTTATAATGTATTTTTTATTTTCTTACAGGTTATCTTTTAAATTATAATGTTTAATACCTAATATGAAATTAGTGGTTTATTTTAATTTAAAAATGGCATTTGTATCTTACTGGCAGTTTATTTTATGAAGAAGTCTTTGAAGGGAAAGTGATCAGAGTACATTTCACTCTGGGCAAGAATTGAATTAAAAGGAAGGAGGTGAAAAAGAGGGTGTCTGAAATATAGGGAGTTCTTCAGCATAGATGGTCCAAAGAGAAATAGTGTCCCAAAGTCATTAAAAGAGTACTGAACAGAGGAAGTGTAGCTCAGGCATGCAGGACACTCATCAAGAAACAAAACACTTCTGTGATCTCAGAAAAATAGGTGGGAGGAAAATCAGCAGAATATAGCCTCACTCTGAAGACTTCTTGCAAGTTGACCACGCGGAACTACCACTTTGCTGACCTGGGAGGGTGAAAGGAACACACTGTACAACAGCAGGAGACTGTCCTCAGTCTCCTCCTCCACATACTTCCGTGTTAACATTCTCTGCTCAACTGACAGCATTCACCCCTGCTGTCCACCTCCTCTGTTCTGTTCATGCTCTGTCGACTGTTTCTGAATAAGGCAAACTCCAAACTAAACTTTTGGAGTAAATTGGTTCTCTACTGAATAGTTTAGTAAAAATTCTTTCTAACCACTAAACAGAAACTGATAGTTCAATAGAAAATTTCATTATCAGCAAGTTATGAAGTTTTTGGCACACTATATATTTTGGGCTCTCTTCTTGCAGAGAGTTTTATATTCAGTATATTAGTCCTGAGGATTTTAAGCATGTTTCTTCTTCCAACCTGTGCTTTTCCCAATATCTTTATAAACTTAATTTAGTAGGATATTTTTTTATTAAAAATAAAATTTACACATACTGGCGTTGGTTTGAGCAATTTCATACTCTTGGTTTTTTTTTTTTTAGCAGTAATGAATCTATTTATCTCATTGGCTTGAAAAACCACATTTTGTGGCATGAATTGTGTATCCTGAAAATTTATTATGTTCAGTTCTTAACTTCTTACATCTCACATAAAATCTAACTACTAACGTATGTATTTGAAGATAGAGTTTTGGAAAAGTGAATAGATATAAATTTTATTATATGGTTAGACCCTCATACCTATGACAGACAGAAATCCTAATATGAAAAGGAAATTAGAACACTGATACAGATAAAAGAAAAATATATAGACAAAGGCAAAATGATACTCTACAAGCTAAAGGAGACATGAGAATTAAATTTTTGACATTTGAGTTTATAACTGTAGTTTCTAAAATCTTGAGAAAATAAATGCTGGTTGTTTATTTGGGTAATTTATGGTTCATTTGAGTAATTTATGGTAGTCTTAGAAAAATCATATGTTTGTCTAGTAAGTAGTTCTCTAAAATTTACATGCAATTATATGTCATAAATATTTACTTACCTGATTAAGGAATAGTTACTGATTATTAAGTTTGTACATGTACTTTTCAAATAATAACATAATAGAAGTAATCTGTTTCAAAATTATGTAAATTTGAAAACTAAAAATATTTGTATTCACTGTCATTGTTTGCTTTATTATTTAGTAAACCTGTTTTTCTAACCATAGGGATAATATGCCTTGTAATAGATCTAAAAAATGATCTTTTCTAAAAAGTGAATGATTGTTTTTCAGATAGTTCAATTTAAAACTTTTACTTCTATACTTTTGAAATAACAATTTTTCCAAAGTAAATTAAGGTTATTATAAGATTTTCCTAGGGAAAAATTGTCAAGAAAAACAAAGACAAATGAACTCTGATGGAAAATGAAATATTAGTAAAAATTTTTAAAAGGGAAGTAATGGTGCCAAAGACCATGGTCCTCTTACAATTATGTTGTTAGTATCTACAATTCTCCAAAAAAATCACTGACAGTGATCAAATGTTTTCATTAAGTATGCTAGTTCATAGCTATTTTAATTACTACAGATGGTATATAAAGATTAAAAGACTGATCCCCGCTTTTCTATTAAAATAATCTTAATTGTCAGACAAATGACAAAGCACTCAAAAATAGATAAAATTTCAGAACTTTTGAGTTGATATGACAAATGCTCCCATTTGTGCTTTAAACTTCTTACAAATGTACATTATTTATGACAGATAAGCATTTATGACAGATAATGAAATGCATTCTATAAAAATTAATTGTCATGAAATAGTATCTTGTTTATAGAAAAATATTCAATTTCAATTAAATGAATAATAATTATACTTATTCATCACATTTTCCTTTGCTCCACCACCACATTTTATTACTCAGTCAAACCTCAATGTTTTATTTTCCTAAGGTATCAAGGTAAGCTGAATAAAGTTTCCCCAAAGAGTATTTTTTTCTGCTGATATACACAAGAGCAGCAGAAACCCCAGCTCAGGTGAGACTGTCAGAAGACCTAAGAAAGAGAGAAGTGAGTGCTCCCTGCCCCAAAGGACAAATTTAAGTTGAGAGGTGAAGGCCCGCTTCCTTTGAGGAAACACAGGACTCTCCTGCCCTTAGGTACAAATCAAAAAGTGCAGCCACTCTGCTTTGCTTCACAGCTAAAACTATCCCCTAAACTTTGTAGACCAGCACAGTACATAGAACAACAAAACAACAAGACCCCCCCAAAAATCTACTGCAAAAAACACTATGAGAAAGCATCACAGAAAACCACCATTCTTAGAGAATGAAGATGATGGATCTGAAGACCCAACAAGTACTAGCCACCACATAGCCTCTCTGAGAATAATTTATAGAGGAAACTTAGTGGATGTTCAAGGAACTCAATTTGTGGAACAAACTGAATAAACTGCAAATAAGAATAAAAAGGATATTAAATTAGAAATAAGAAAACTCCAAATCAAAATATCAGTGCCAAATAATATCAAATATATAAATCAAAATATCAGTGTCGGGGCCGGGCGGTGGCGCTGGAGGTAAGGTGCCTGCCTTGCCTACGCTAACCTAGGACGGACCGTGGTTTGATCCCCCGGTTCCCATATGGTCCCCCGTGCCTGCCAGGAGCGACTTCTGAGTGCATAGCCAGGAGTAACCCCTGAGTGTCACTGGGTGTGCCCCCCAAAACAACAACAACAACAAAAAAAAAAAAACAAAACAAAATATCAGTGTCAAAAACGTGGTAGCCAAAATGAAAACTTCACTGGAAAGCCTCACTAACAGAGTTGCAGTCTCTGAAGGAAGAATCATTGAGTTGGAAGATAAGATGCAAAACAACTCCATACAATGGAAGAGGCTTGAAAAGAACATTAAATTGAATGATCAGATAATGGAAAAAATCATCAAAGAATATGAACAGATGAAAATAGAGGTCTGCAATAAATTCAATAGAAACAACATAAGGATCATTAGAGTCACAAAGGATCAAGAAGAAAATCTCCATGCAATAACCAACAGTCAAGGTAATCATTAGAGAAATAATTCCAGAACTGAAGAGTGCATGCAACCAAATATTACATGCCCAAAGATTACTGGCTAAAAGAGATCCAAAGCAAAATACATTACGGTACATTCTATTCACAATAATAAATCCCACAGTAACAAATAATAACAACAATAATAACAATAATAACATAATAATAACAAATCCACAGGTAAGAATGTAATACTGAAGGCACAATGATCATAAAGGGAAATTATATAAATAAAGCATATTTAAGATTTATAGCATAATGTCAAAATTTCAAGGTCAGAGGTAGTGGTGGGATATAGTGACAAAATTCAATGAAATGAATGCTTCACCAAGAATATTACACATAACCATCCTTACATTAATATTTAAATAAGAGCTACACAGCTTCACAGATAGAAAAAAATCTGAGGGATATTACATACTCAAAACCAGAAAAAAATCTGAGGGATATTACATACTCAAAACCAACCTTAAGAGAAGACCTGAAATGTCTACTTTAAGGCAAGGCAGACCCAAGAAACACATCAAACTATTATAAAAAGATGACATCAAATTCCATGACAATTATTTTAAGTGCACCAGTTAAAACACAGAGTAGCAAAATGGATTAAAATGTTGAATCCAATATTTTGCTGCCTCCAAAAAACACATTTGAATAGTTAGAGCAAACAGATTTAAAGTCAAAGGTTGGAGAAAAATCATTCAAGCAAACAACTCCATTAATAATGCTGAAGTGGCCATACTTATATCAAATAGCACAGACTTTATATAAAAAAAGACAATAAAGGACAGAGACAGACACTTTTTGATAATCAATGATTATGTACATCAGGAAGAAATTAAGCAAATATGCAACCAGTGAGGAACCAGCAAAATATTTGTCAATTACTGACAAAAATGAAGAAAGACATCAATAGCAATATAATAAATAATAGTAGGAAAACTCAACACTGATTTTTCACACCTTGATAAGTCAAAGATATACTATCTCTGAAGGAAGAAATGGAAGAGAATAGCTTAGTAGTTAGAGAGAGAGAGTTCTTCATCCCTATAACACTGGACACACATTCTTCTCAAATGAAACATGGTCATTCTGAAAGAAAGATTACATTCTGAGGTATAAAATATACCCCCATAAACAAAAGGACAAAAATTAAAACAACTACCTTTTCAGACAATCATTCATTGAAAT
This sequence comes from Crocidura indochinensis, assembly GCA_004027635.1. Classification (NCBI taxonomy): domain Eukaryota; kingdom Metazoa; phylum Chordata; class Mammalia; order Eulipotyphla; family Soricidae; genus Crocidura; species Crocidura indochinensis. The sequence goes on along the minus strand of PVKC010027728.1, from coordinate 6,294 downwards.
TATAGGCGAATCACAAACAGACACAGTAAAAACTTTAACTACTGGAAATTTAAAAGCTTACTACTGAACACAGTGGATCAGAAACTAAGTCAAAGAGTTATATAAAAGATCATGGAAAAAAGACAATAATGAAAACACCTTCTTATTGGAATTTTGGGGCCACAGCACAGGCAGTATTAAGAGGAAAATTTAGAGATTTACAAGCATTCATCAGATTTGGAAAAATAACTTAAACTGAACCAAAAGCAGGCAGACAAAGGAAATAATAAAGCATAGGGCAGAAATCAATGGGCTGAAAATATAAAAAACAATCCAAAAGATCAATGAAAGCAAGAGTTGGTATTTTGAAAAAGCAAAGAAGATGAGAAAACATTAGCCAAAATGTGATTTTGAAAGAGATTTTGAAAGGGAGTGAAGAAACTTAATGTGAAGAATGGGAATGAAAGAAACTTAAACTATATTATGTGTGAAAAGGGGGAGAAAAGTACAGACATTACAGAAATTCAAAGGGTAATGAGAGATTATTTTGAGAGAAACACTATGCCACAAAACATGAGAACCTTGAATAAATGAATAAATTCTTGGACTTTTATAATCTCCAAAGATTAAACAATGAAAAAAAGATGATTTGGCATATCTAAATAGACTTATCCCTACTGCTGAAATAAAAATGGCTATCAAGAGTCTTATTTAAAACAAATGCCCAGGCCCAGATGAGTTCACTATTCACTAGGAAATTCTTTCAAAGTTTTCATAAGGCATTTCTGCCAATACTTTTCAGACTCTTCTGGAAAACCGAAGAACCAGAAATACTTCTAAATAGATTTTATGAATCTAACACCATCCTCATACCAAAAGGAGACAGGGATGACATAAAAAAGAGAAATACTGACAAATATTTTTGTTGAGCTCAGATGCAAAGATCCTGAACAAAATCCTAGCAAACAGGATCCAACATCTCATTAAGAAAGTCATACACCAGGACAAAATAGAATTCATCTCAGAAATCAAAGGATAGTTTAACATATGCAAGTATATCAATGAAATACACTATATTCAAAAAAATATAAACCATATCATCTTATCATTTGATGCAGAGAAACATTTTATAAGTTCCAGCACACATTCATGATAAAAACTGTCAATAAGAAGGGAATGGAAGGAAGTTTTCTCTGAAGAGTCAAAGCCATTTACCTCAAACCCATAGAAAATTTTATACTGAATGGACAGAAAATGAATGCCTTTTCTCTAAAAATTGGCACAAGGGGTTTGGGATGGAAGAGGAAAGTGGGGGTGGGGGACATTGGTGCTCAGAAGATTACTCTTGTGAAGGGTGTTGTACATTCTAAGACTAAAACCCCAATATGAAATTTTTTGCAAACACTGTGATTAAATACAAAATAAAAATTAAAAATATAAATAAGAAAAAATTAATGTTTTCCAAAGACAAGTGAAAATTAGTATGTCCTATAGTAGAAGCAATAGTATACATCTCCCTAGTTATGGGATATTATTCTTCCTAAGATTCTCTAGTGTCACTTGCCATTAAAGAGGCTGTTGGACACCTTTTTAACTGGGCTTGGAATTTACAGATTCTTGTGAATATTGCAATAAGATATTTCTATATACTTGGCATTTGATAAACTACAGCTGTGACTTCATAGCAATACCAAGTGCTTGAATATTGACCAAGACTTGGACGAACATTTGTAGGAATAAGATATGGTCATCACATTTTTTTATTTTTTTAAATTTATTTAAACATCTTTATTACATATATAGTTGTGATTAGGTTTCAGTCATGTAAAGAACACCCCCCTTCACCAGTGCAACATTCCCACCACCATTGTCCCAAATCTACCTCCATCCCACCCCACCCCCACCTGTACTCTAGTCGGGCTTTCCAGTTCCCTCACTCATTCACATGATTATGGTTTTGTTTTGTTTTGTTTTGTAGAGGGACACACTTGACAGTACTCAGGGGTTACACCTGAGTGCTCATAGAAATCACTTTGTGTGTGATCACATCCTTGTTCATATGAGACGCCAGGAATTGAAGCTAGGTCAGTGCCTGTAAGATCATTGTCCTATCTGCTTAACAGCTCTCTGATCCATGGCATTCACACTTAAGAAGAAAGAATTTCTACCCTTTGTTCATTATAGACAACATGTGAATTATACTTTGCTATTGTTAAATTTTTCATTTCAAGATATGCCTCTCTTAGGCAGAAAAGTGGAAGAAGACATCTTTTATTTAGTACAAGGGTCCTGAAACTGTTTAAACAGAGGCAGTTTACTCTCACTTAGACCACAGAAAGCCCAGACCTCAGATTATTTTGAAAAACATAACAAAAAATTATGAACAAATTTCTATGCAGTCTGGAAATATCTTATTTTGAAGTAAAAATAAATGGAAACAAATACAATACTTAAAATGAAGAACAAGCAAAGTTAAACCAACAAATTTACCAGTTTTCAGTGGAAACTATGGGCCTGCTTTTGACATGCCATAATTTAAGGACCCCTGCTCGAAACTAAGAGATGAAATTGAGGGTCAGAGATAAGGAGAGAGAATGAGACATACATCCCACATATGCACACTGAGGGCCCCAGAAAAGTCAGTGGTTAAGCAGGGCAGGCAGATATGGCAAAAACATCTGGCGGGCCAGATGTACTTTGTTTCGTGTAGTTTTAGGATCTCTGATTTAGTGTGAAGTTCCCTTTTTGAAAGAAATATAACATAAATCCAACTGATGTCACAGAAACAAGAACAATGTCAAGCAGTCACTCTACGGCTCTGGCATATTCTCCACATTTTACATTTGTCATGTCTTCAGAGATTTATAGTGTCTGAATTTCAGATTTTGGAAGTCTAGTGTCTATAACCATGAATAAAATATTCAGGTGTTCAAGTTATTAATCTCTAGCATTTGTAAGGGGCCAAGCTGAACTTAGGTGATAGCCTACTCATTTGGTATGGTTCTATTTAAAACCCTTCCTCACAACTTTTAAAACTAAACTTTCAGTTTCATTTTAATACTGTTATGGAATATTAGTAAGTACCTTTCTCAGTGATCTGAAAGATTGCAATTTTTAATGAGAAATGTTCGTTCTTGGGAAAATATTTATATTTAAAATGGTTATAAACTGATGTTTATCTGAGATGAGAAAAAGGATTAGAATCAAATATAACCAAATGCAGGGATACACAGTAACTCAACTTTAAAATATAGCAGATGGGTAAATATAAATTCTAAATTGCTTTAGGTGCCTATGCCTGATATTTATAGTTTTCCAATTAAGATTAAATGTTAATATTGTTTTTTTATAAATATGCTAGAATTAAAGTGATTTAGATTCTAGTACTATCACAAATATACCCTAAATTTTTAAAAATCATATTTTACTTATTTTCGGTTTTGAGCTACATATAAGAACTTCTCTATTACAAGAGTTTTTTTCATTATGAATAATTAATATGTAAATAAAAAGGTTTAGATAAAGATAGAACTATACTAATTCTTCTTGTTTACTTGAAAATTTAACATTTAATTTACTCCTTGATAGAATTTGGAAAATTCAATGTAAAATTCGCTTCCTATATTCCTCTTCCTTAAGAACTTTTCTTTATAAAACATTCTTATTCGCAGTGAAAGGAACATCTAAGGAAATAAAACTTACTTCTATGAGAAATTTTCATTATAATGCTGAGTTCTATGTAAAATCAATATTGACATTCGTTTATATTATATGATGAAACTTCAGGATTGAGAAAATTGTACTTTTTCTTGAACAATGTTGAAGTGGAATGGAACAGAGATGATGGAAACAAGCTAGAAAAACAAGAAAAGGGAACCTAATGTGTTTTGTTACTTCATATTTTAGCACCATTAGTCCCTGCTATCATGCTTCATACATGATATATTTTCTTACTGTAATAGTTAAATTTTGGTGGTTTTACCCCGACCTCATAAACCTATTTCTTACATATTTTAAATATTAAAACATCATTATTTGCAAAGTTATTTAGGTTTTAGTCTTATACTAAATAGTGTTTCAGCACTGATCCTATGAGCAATGTCAACTTCCCTCTAGTATTGTTTCCATGTTCTCCCACCACCATTTCCCCAGTTTATATCTTGAATGACATATTATATGTCTTATAAGTCTGATTTTTAAAATTTTGGTCTCAAGATTTCAGTGTTGTCAGATATTTATCTGCGATATTCTTTTATACCACCAATGTATCTGAATCTTCTTGATAGATATCCTTAATGCTTCCCTTATGTCTATTCTTCCCCCAATTCTTAGCTTCCAGTCCTACTGGGAGATCTGATAGGACATATTCCAACAGATTGCTCAGTTGTACCCTGACATTCTAGCATCCAAAGCTAAACAACACTCAAAAAGTCTTTTCCTCAGCAACTTCCTTTTGTCTCTGTCACAGGGTTCCTGTTCTAAGCTTTTTTCAAACTAAACATACATGTTTTATTTGATTTTAATAATTTTTCTATAGCTACTTTTGCTATATCATAAGGTATCATTTTTGTCTTTTTGTTCACCATGGTAGTTAACAAATCTTTTCATTTTCTTGGAGTATAAATGACCACTTTATTGGAGGGTATTGGATAAAGAAGCATGAAGTCAATCTAGTAACAAACTTAATGATAAAGCCTTATCTTGAGAGTCATAGTTACTAGTATTTAGAACATTATAATAAAGGCTACTCTCTAAGGATTTCATACTTTTTTGGTACATATAACATACATTCAGGTGAAGTCTGGATCCTTTTGTATTGAGGTAACACTGACTCTTTAAAAGAATAAGGTATATAAATACAGTGAGCCATTTCTTACACATGTATATATATATTTATTTATATTTATTATTATGCCTATAGGAGAAATACATTATTAGCAAACCATAGACAGAATTGTATAAAATGTACATTTTCTTAATATCAGAAGTCTAAACTTCCTAAAAATATCTGCTTATACTTCATAGTAAGAAACTCAGTAAGATCCTCTATAATAAAAAAAAAACACCACCATATATTGAACATTTATTTCCTGATAAGTCTTTTATGTATCATATTTCATTAAGGCTTAAAATTGCTTAACATGGGACCTGAGAGATAGCATGGAGGTAAGGTGTTTGCCTTTCATGCAGAAGGACAGTAGTTAGAATCCCAGCATCCCATCTGTCCCCCGAGTCTGCCAGGAGCAATTTATGAGCGTAGGGTCAGGAGTAACCCCTGAGCACTACCGGGTGTGATCCAAAAACCAAAAAAAAAAAATTGTTTAGCATACTGTCATCATAACTGAAAGAAATTCAGTTAGTGATTCAGATAGTGATAAAAACTGCTCAATATTATTATTAGTTTATATTATTTTTACAATATAATAACATTTATATATAATATGTATACAATAGTTACCCATCTATGCTGAAATCCATTATCTTGTAGAGTACAATGCTTACCGGTTCTTTTTGTTCTGTGACTGTTTTAGGTCTCAGGAAAAGACAACGGATCTAGTTTCAAAAACGTATCAGCCTCACTTATCCCCCTCTTCTACAAAGATGCTAGACATGACAATAGCAGATGACTAAAACAAAATAGAGGGGAGGATCTCCTTGGAGATCACCATCCATAGCATTTGAACACTCAAAACTCCTGCTTCAGTTATCTATGAAACCCCTTGTCTTGGAGAAATAAGGTAAACTTTCATGAGAGGGAGCTACATAATATATATTACCAAATTTCTGACCTTCATTAACCACACCCATTTTAATCTTTTTCTTCAGTTTGCAGTTACTGTAGTCAAAATTTGTTGAGGCTGGGCGGTGGTGCTGGAGTTCTGAGCTAGCCTTGGACGGACCACGGTTCGATCCCCCTTTCCCCATATGCTCCCCCAAGTCAGGAGCGACTTCTGAGAGCATAGCTAGGAGTAACCCCTGAGCATCACTGGGTGTGGCCCAAAAACCAAAAAAAAAAATTGTTATACTTGTTCTAGCACTTCCCAACAATTATAGTTTATATCCCATGCTATGACCACCCCTAAGAATCTTAACTAAATTATCACCATGTGTATACCAGCTGCACATGGTAACATAACTGCATTTTTCTTGTAATATTCTTTTGTTAGTTTTATTTCCAGATGCCCAACTAAAGATCAAAAGAGGATAGAGAAAAATTGTTTCCATCCCTTATATCAATAAAGACATTAAAGTAACAATGAGTGTATACATGTATATAAATATATATGTACTATATGTATATGCATATATATGTGT
>PVKC010027727.1:0-15636 GCA_004027635.1 Crocidura indochinensis | reverse complement strand
ATTCTAAAAAATGCATCTAATGTTTTATTAATATGATAGGAACAATACTGAGTTATTTGAGCTTTCATAAGCCCCTGCTTGCATCAATTTCTTTTTATTTATGGAAATCATTGACATTTTAAATAATATCAAATAATGGAATTACATTATACTCTGTAGAACTGTCCTATTTGCAAATTATATATGTATGTATATATATACGCCATGGTTCAACCCTAAAACCTCCTAGCCCCTGCCAAAAAAATAATTCTTTCTCCTATTACCAAGAGACAATAAATTTTAATAACTAGCTTTCACTAATATCATCAGCTAAATATTCAATTATCTTCACACCTTAGAGATAATACATGTATAGACAAATGTGACTGTGTATTTACTGTTATTTTTAAGCAAACCTCCTTTGTGAGAATGTATAGACAAAGTTGTTGTAACCTTCTAATTACTGTCATCACAACCACTCCCAAAGAACAAAAACCCTGCCCCAAATCTTGTACCAGCAAGTCACAGGTTCTTGCTTTAAATTTCTTTTATATTCATACCCCCACTCAAGAGAGAGAGACAGAAAGACAGAGAGACAGAGAGAGAAAGAGAGAGACAGAGAGAGAACAAGAAGCCCTGTAGACTAAAAGTAGATGGGAGCACTTCTTATTGCCAAAGATATGCATTCCTGCCCCTCCTACTGATGAAGTGTTTATCTCTTTTGACTGAGGGAGTTTCAGTGGTGAAGAAAGCTATCCTTGAATTGTCATCTCTTAAGAGGGAGATGACAGTGTTAACAGTTCCAGAATAAGTTGATAGATGAGAAGGTCCCAGTCAGAGGTTGGCAATCTCTGTCACTGGCAGATCAGGTAAGGAGTGTCCCTAGCCGCCACAATTCTGGTCTACTTTTTGTGTGATTTGAATTTTGCTGACTTTACCAATTAATTACAAATTGGAAGAGTACTCCTCTAATTCTGATTATATAATCTGGAATAAGAGAATGAAAGTGAACGTGTATTTTTATTATATTTTATTAAAAAACATTGTGATTTACAGAATGTTTTATAGCTGGGTTTCAGGTATACAATAAATCAATGCCAATCACACCACCAGAGTCAACCTCCCTCTACCATTGTCCCCAGAGTGTATCCCACCCACCACCTTTGTCCCCCAACCTGCTCATATTATAGTCCCAATTAAAGTTTAGAATGTGTGCATTTAGGTCTCTTGATTCCATTGTTGTTAGTTCTGTCCCCCCTTTTTTATTTCCACTAATTCACCTGAAACTATTTAGTCACTAACCCTCATCCTTTTATATTTGTGTTTTTTTTATCCTCTATACAGTTTTTTCCTTCTCCTCATTATATTCTGGGGCCAAGGATGTTCAAGACAACTCCCATTTGGACCATTGCATTTCTTCATGCAATTATTCTAAATACCACAAACAAGTGATATCATTTTGTATTCATTCTTTTCTACTTGCTTACTTCATTTAACATAATATCCTCCAGTTTCATCGATGTTGCTACAAACTGCATGATTGTGTAATTCCATACAGCTATGTAGTATTCCATTGTATATATGTACTACATCATCATGTTCTATTCATCTGTTGTTGGATATCTAGGTCGATTCCAAGTTTTAACTATTGTACTGAGTGCTACAATGAATAGAGGTGTGCATACATACTTTTTGGATGTATCTTTTACTGTTCTGGGAATAGATAAAAAGAGAAATTGAAAACAACAACAACAACAACAAAGGAATTGCTTGATCATATAGCAGCTCAATTTTGACTTTACTGAGAATCCTCCATACTGTTTTCCATAGAGGTTGGACCAGACAGCATTCCCACTAAAAAGTGGATGAAATTTCCCTTCTCACCACATCCCCACCAACAGAGATGTTCCCATTATTTTTGATATATGCCATCCTCACTGGTGTAAGATTAGATCTCATTTTTGTCATGATTTCTAGTTCCCTAATGATAAGTGATGATGAACATTTGATTTGATGAGGGCTGAAGCTTTTAGAATTTTGGGAAGTCCATCTATAAGAAAAATAATGCATTGCTAGAATACAAATATGAGGAAGAAAACACAAAATTATCTCATTCAGGTGCAGGGCATAAAGAAGGAGATAAAAAAAACCCGGAAACAATGGTCAGTTTAGGTGAGAGGAAGTTTACAACAACAAGAATGGGGGAAGCAGATTAGGCCTTGGGAAAGGAACATTGGCACAGTGGTGGGAAAGCAGGAACTTTGGTTGAGGGTGATGTACGGGAATGTTTTATACATGAAACCCTACATTAACAGTTCTATAGAATACAGTGACAATATTTATAAATAATTTTTATAACTGTTTATAAAAGTGAATAGCTATTCAGAATGAAAAGACAACATAAAACTTACCAATTTTAGAAAATTGTGAATTATAAGATTAAAAAATTAAGAAAATAGTTTGACATTTTATTGCATACCTAATACCTTTCTTTCATTTGTCATTACTCATCTTAGCCTTGGGTCAGTTTTTCATAATACAATCATTAATTTTTTCCAGAAAATATAAACAATTGTCTTTTCATAAATATATAAATATGAATAAAATTTATTATTATTGGTCATTTTGAAGAAATTCCTGTAGCATTTATTTTTCTTTTCTATATGGTTTGGTGACCATACTTAGCAGTGTTGAGGGCTTACTCGTGGCTCTGTGTTCAGGGATTATTCATGGTGTTGCTCTGGGTCAAACATAGGTCAGCCTTACACAAAGCAAATGACTTACCAACTATATTATATTTCTAGCCCATCTTTTAATCTTTTCTTCAATTTGGGGACCAAACTTTGAGGTACTCTGGGCATACATATAGTTCTAAACTCAGGAATAATTCCTGGTAGAGCTCAGGTCCCATACAGGGTGCTGAATATTGAACCTTAGTTAGCCTCATGCAAGGCAAACATGATAATAATGATAACAATAATAAACTAATAAACCTATAAATTATCTCTTTGGATTACCCTTTAACTTTAACCTATTAAAATAAATGTTCAATTCTGTAGATATTTCAAATTTTCTTTCATTTAAGTTATAAAATTGAATATTTCACCATGAACTTTATATTTTATATATTTCAAACATTTTTTAGTCTATAAATGAACCTCTTAGGTTTTCACCATAATCACAGTAGTAGTTGATCTATTATGGAGGACACTGTTCTGAGAAGCAATTCCACAAAAGAGCAACTAGTAATAGCTGCACTGTGGACAAGTTACTTCAAATAACATAATATATTCTGTTACATATAGATTAAATGCATTTCTACTCATAATGTTTACTGCCATTCATTGCCACCAAAGTAGGAACAAAAATAAGGCAGGATTTAAAAAAAATTGTTGATATTTTGCCCAGAGGCCAACATGCCTCTGAATTATTCTTTTTGATGAAACTATGACTTTGTGAATACGTTGTAAGGGAAGGTCCTAAAACATAGCTTCATTAATCTTATCATCAATTTACATTGAGAACTGAAAATGCTGGACTCTGTCCACATCTCTTCAAATCCCTTTCTGATTTCTCCACACATGCTTCGCTACCTTTTGCAGCACAGAGTGGTGGTCAGAACATTTGATTATGTAGCTTCCAACCAGAAAATAGTTAATACTTGACAAGTTTAATACTTAAATATGTCTAATATTTGAATGACTATCATTCAAAAGGAAACTACCTGGAAGATTAACGCATATACTCATCAAATGCATAGGATCTCAGGAGCGTAGAAAAGCAATGTCTTACTCAAAGTTGCAGAAATGAGTACACAAAAATAATATTATTCTATATGCATTTCATTTAACTGCAGACATTTTGAACCTATTGACCCAAGCACTGAGTCCATGTAGGGATATTAAAATAAGATTGCAGGCTGGGGATATAACTCAAGTGGTATTTGATCCCTGGTACCACGTGGCTCCCTGAGCATTAGATGGTGTAAATCTCTGAGCCTCATAGCACTACTATATGGACTATCAGACTATAACAGTAGACAGAGTATCTCAGAGTAGTCCTACTTCTTAGCATTGCTAGAGGTGACTCTCAAAGTATAATTACAGTCTAACTTCAATATTATGAATGGTTCTCACTTAACAATAATCTATATAATGAACTCATATTTGACAATAATATTTATACTCTAAGAATTAAAATAATATGATATAAACTATAGGAAAATATAAGTAAATATTTAACTCTTATCTCTCTTGGAAGAGGATAATTAAAGCATAATTCAAAATATAAAAAAGGAAATCAATTCTTTAACTATATAATAAATGAACTCTAATATAGTTACCAATTCCAAAAAATAAATTGAAAAAATAGAGTTATAACAGGTTTTCTATAGTTATTTAAATTGAGGAACTTATTTATCATTCATCAAAACAATAGGAAAGATACATGGATTGACAGTTCCACAGAGAAATAAGTGACCAAAATTAATGTATATATATTTAAAGCATATAATATCCAAATATATGTTAAATACATCCATAAAATTTTAATCATATAAAATAATAAACATCTTTTAAAATATGGAAATTAATCCTGGGAGGGTGTTTTAGAAATCACTGTAAAAGCTTTGTCAATGAGCATGTCTATTATCTCAAATATTATAGTATACCTAATAATGATTCTCAAAGATATATCTTTGAGATCTGTGGTAGATAGTAAAATGGATAAAATATTTTCTTTGTACAAAACCTGAGTTTGAGCTGTGGCATCTGATATGATCCCTTCAGCTCCAACAGAAGAAAACCCTAAGCATAGCTGGATGTGTTCCTCCCCCGCTAAAAAAGACAAAAAGTCAATAATAAATAAATATCTGTATTTTTATCAATGTTCTTAGAGATAACTAAAGTTTATAGAGTAATGAATATGGTATGCTATCTAAAGTGAATAAAATGGATGCTAAATACAAGTTCATTTCCAATAATAGTAAATAAATCAAGCTATTATATATGGAGAGAAATATTTAATTACAATTTGAAAGTATTTACATTTAAAATTATGTTAGATATACAATTTTTATCTATATATAAGATTGTATATGTATATATTAAACATTTCATAGAGCCAGGTTCATATGTCCTTCTAGAGCCTATAAATGTCAATTTAAGAGAAGAAAGGGAAAAAAAGAAGAAAAAACATAGCAACCATACGCAAATAAAATCAAACAAAAAACCCGAAAAGCACCAAAGCAATAAAGACAACCACACAATAAACACGGTCCTGAAATACAAACAAAACAAAGCAAATAAACAAAAACAAACATAAAAACAAAAACAAACAACAATAACAACAAAACCAAAAAATTTTATTTTGTGCTTATTTTTATTTTGCATAGGCACAGTAAATATTGGGGAGATTAGAAAAGAAATTGAGGGGGCCAGACGGTGGCGCTGGAGATAAGGTGCCTGTGCTAACCTAGGACGGACTGCGGTTCAATCCCCCAGTTCCCCATATGGTCCCCCGTGCCTGCCAGGAGCGACTTCTGAGCGAATAGCCAGGAGTAACCCCTGAGCAGCATCACCAGGTGTGGCCCAAAACCCCCCCCAAAAAAAAAAAAAACACACACACACAAAGAAATTGAAACCCTGTATCTCTCAGTCATCTTTTTTTCCATCTACTGAGGTAATTAATGGTGGCTATTGTTCCTGGCAAGTGTTTCAGAATCTGTGAGTTAATAGAACATGGTCTATGGCCATACCACCTTAAAGTGCCCAATCTCCTCTGATCTCAGAAGCTATGCAGTGTTGGTCCTGGTTAGTACTTGGATGGGAGTTAATAGAATATTAAAATCACAAGATAAGTCTGATGGACAAAAAATAAGTGTATAATAAGTGTACTGGACCCCTAGGGATCATAAAAATGCCACATAAATCCTGAATGGATTACTCTGGACTTTTTCAACATATGAGAAAAAAGTAAATTTCAGGTAACTGAGTTTGTAATGGTAAACAAACACATTTAAACCAATTAACACAATAGTGGTGTAAAGTATGTGTTGGTTATATTACCAAAATAGGTAAGCCCAAAAAATCTTCTATCAGTGGAATGGAAAAATATATAGAAAATCTTTCAAAAATGTTCTTGAATGTTGGGCTGGCGTGATGGTATAGTGATAGGGTGTTTGCCTGGTATAAGGCCAACCTGGGTTCAAACCTGACATATTATATGATCCTTGGAGCCCACCAGGAATGATTCCTGATTGCAGAACCAGGAGTTATATTGAACATTGCTGGGTGTCACCCAAAAACAAAAACTAAAAAATTCTTGAAATAGTAGAGAGAAATACAAGTCATTATCATTATCATTATCATTATTTCATGCAGCTATCTCAATTCAATCTCTGGCACCTCATATGTTCTCCCAAACACAGTCAGAAGTAACTCAAAAGCACAAGCCAGTATTAGCCCTTATGCACTGCAGGCTGTGGCCAACTCCTGATCCCACAAAATATAAATTTATGAGACCTAAGGAGATAGTAAAAAAATTATGGGCGAATATTTAAGAAAAAAATTATTCATTGGTAGAAGTGTCTTGCATTTGGAGATACTTTCTACAAGTGTTTGCAGGTTCCAAAAAGTCATCTGAGAGAAAAGGAGCTAAAGCAAACTTTGAAAAACATTTAGGAAAGACAAAAATTAAAATTTAAGACCCCAATAAAAACTTGATAAGCTATATTGTAAAATATAAGAATAAACCATCCCAAACTGTGATAAAATTAATACATAAAAGTAATCTTAAATTGAATTTGAAGAGCTCTGTCTAGATTAATTGTTCCTTGAGATACATGAAGCAAATGCAAAACTGACATTAAAAAAGTAACATTACCCTAGTTTAACATTTACTTTTTTTTAATTAAGAGAGTAAATAGATTTTTAAAAAAGAAGTAGAACATATAGATTCAAAAAAACTAATACAAGAAGAGAAATGCAGCACTGAGAATATGTCAAATGTTATGAAAATATTATAGTTAAGAAATTTCCTTATGTTTGTCTTTCCTAGAGCTCACTGGACTTTTTTAAACCTCTGAGAAGATATATTTTATCTGTTGTAGAAAATAATCACCCATTATACCTTTAAACACTTATTACTTACTTCCCTTCTTACCTAGATTCTATATAGAGAGTCTATATTAAATTATTTTATAGTACCTGTCAAATTCCTTAAATTGCTCTTATCAATTTCCATTTCTATTGATTTGCTTGAGTTTACTAACCCTACCCAATATTAAGCGATTCCAATGAGTTCTTAATTTCAGGTACTTTCTCTGTTTCAGATCCATAAAATTCACCTGTAAAACTTTTTTTAGATTATACTTCTGCATTTAAACCTTAATTTTCAAAAACAAAGTTTGTGTACTGTACAAAAAATCCTTGACATGTTTAAAGCCTTTCAAAGTGTTGTATAATAAATTCAACATTGTACTGGGGGTCTGAGTTCTCGATTATAAATTAGACTTTCTTCCCTCTTTGTATGGCACATAATTGTTTTGTATATGCAAGAAAGGTGGGGCCGGAGAATAGCATGAAGTTAAGTAAGGCCTTTACCTTGCATGCAGAAGGATGGTAGTTCAAATCCCAGCATCCCATTTGATCCCCTGAGCTTGCTGGGGGCTATTTCGGAGCATTTAGAGCCAGGAGTAGCCCCTGGGCATTTGTTGGGTGTGACCCAAAAACCAAAAAAAAAAAAAAAAAAAAAAAAAAGGCAAGAGACCAGTGTCCAGTGTCAGTGTTATTTTCCATCGGGCAGAACATGACTTCTAAGACAGTGAGAATGCTGTGTTAATTAAGTTAATTTTGTTAGATAAGCCTAACAGTCATTAAATAAATCTATATCATAGAATAACATTGGGGTTTGAGTATGGAATATAGAGCCAAAATATATCAATGAATTTTAACACATGCTTTGCTTGAAGAAGGCCTGTGTTAAATTCCTAGCAACACATTGTCTCCTGAGCACTAGCACGAGTGACCCCCTTCAGTATTTCTGGGTATAAACCAAAAGAAAACAAAGGAAAAATTGGAATATAGAAATATATGTTACTGAGTGTTTTCAGCTTAGTCCCTAATGGACTAATTGACTCTTAGGGAGAAATATGGTGGCAGAGTGGAGAGATAGCTCTGCATTTCTTTAAAACACATCCAGGTTCCAAGGGGCTATTCTATGCCATTCCTCTGTTCTGAACTCTGAATTCATTTCTTTTCACTCTGTAAGTATGGAAGAAAGAGAGGGAGGAAGAGAGGAAAGGAGGGATGGAAGGAAGGAGGGAGGGAGGGAGGAGAAGAAAATATTTTAATCTATAAACTGGGTCCAAATTTAATATGTAAATATCAATAGCATTTTAAACAAATATTTATCAAATATTTTAAACAAAAAATTCTAAACAAAATTCTAAGCAAAAATAACATTTTTTGTTTGTTTGGTGGCACTCTGGGGTTACTTCTGGCTCTGTGCTCAGAAATTGCTCCTGGCAGGCACAGGGGACCATAAGGAATGCCGGAATTCGAACAACAGTCCATCCTGGATCAGCTGCTTGCAAGGCAAAATGCCTTACCGCTGTGCTATCTCTCTAGACCCAAAAATAGATGTCATCTATAGCGGCATCCAAATATATTGCATTTCTAAGATTTAACCTACAGAACTATATAAAGAATTCCCACATCACAAAATATAAAACTTTATGAAAAGAAATAATAACTGAAAGAGATGTTACCATTTTTTTGAAAAGTATCAAATTTTACATATTTTATCATTTGCAGTCTATATATTCTGTCACTACTTCTTCATTCTGAATGTCTGGATTGCAGTGACTACTCAGAAATGTATAGTAAGTAAACAGATAGATGCGACTGTCCTGCGGTAAAGCTTTATTTTCCAAAACAAGCAGAGATACAAATTGTAGGCTGCCAGCCCTTATTTAGATAATATATCAATATGTTGATAATAAACATAACAGAAATATATCAATATATAAGAAACTATAACATAATATCCATTCTCCTAAAATTTATCTTGTCTTTAAAATGTCTCCATCACAACTCGGAAAATGGGGTTAATTATTGTGAATGCTCACTGTGGTTTCTTTTTTAGATATTGACTAAAGTTCACAACTAGCTTGTCAATAGGACAACTTAGCCTTTTGTCCTTTGAGACATTCATGAAGTTCGGCATTAATTGAATTTAGTAGATGTCAAGACACATTTTTCTAACTCCACTAATTAAAAGAGCGAAGTATTGCCAACAGAATAGATGCCTGGAACAACAGAACATAATAGACAATCCATTAATACCCTTGCATGTACCTACAATTGGTTCATGACCAACGTGCTATTACAAGGAAAGAAGAATGCTTATTCCAGTTTATTAGTCAATTCAACTAGATAGAGTATTACAACAGCAAATATTCCTCATATTATATATAAAAATAAAATAGGCATGCTATACATTTAAATATAAGATAAAATAATAAAGCATCTAAAAGAAAATATGGAAGTGCAAACCAGATTTTTTTACATAAAGAACAATTATAGGACACATAAACACTAAAGCTGAAAGAAAAGACATTAAAATTTAAAATTTAATTTAACAAAGAATATGTATAGATATAAAATGATCACTAAAATAACTGGCTGAGGAAAGATACTTTTAGAAATTTAGAGGGTTATAAAAAATATCTCTAAATGAAAAGATGTTCAACATTATGAGACATCAAAAAAGCCCAAAAATATATAAACACATAGAAATTGAAGTGGCTCAAATAAGATTTGTAATATTAATGTTATTAAGAATGTGGTGCACTTAATATTTTCAAACACTTCTGATAGGTTTTAGGATAGTTAAACCACTTTGAAAAACATAGACTGCCACATCTATGTGCAGAGGAGGTCATGAACCAGCAATGTTTGCTGAGGAGAAAGCTCAAGGAAGCCTTCCCTGGTGGAGACTGTGGGATTACCTAGCAATGTAGCAATGTTTGTTGGTAGTTGCATATATATATATATATATATATATATATATACATATTGCTTTATATATAACAGTAGATGTTTTTAATATAATAGTTGAGTACACTTAAAATTTAAAATATAAGGAAGGCTGCAAGCCTTTCAGAACTTGCCAGCCAGTTTCCCCCAGATGAGGAATTACTTTATATATTAGAGAGCAGATGTTCTTTATTGACATCTGAAGGAGCAGGCATTCAGGAAAAGATGAATGCCCTTTGCATTATTGAAACTTTACATGTTGTCCCAAGTCACAGTTAATTGTTTCACCAGAAGTACAGATGGAATTTAAGTTAAGGCCCCATGATGTAAAGATCTCGTGAATTGATTTGATCGTTGCCCCAAGACAGGAGGGAAATTCCCTGGCAATTTTCCCATTCCTATTACGTTTTACTTTGATTATCGTCAAAGGTGATTGGACGTCATAATGACTTAAGTTTGACAGTATACAAGAGCTCTTAAAAGATTATGTTATAGGTTAACCTACGCAATACCACTGTTTCTAGGAAAGGAGTAGTGAAACTGACATGTCTAGTTAAAAGATTTTGTAATGTGCTGATTGTTATCATATTGCCATGCATGTGTGAGCTTTTATTATCTTTTGTTATGAAGAAATGTAACTGAAAAAATCATTATGATTTGCCAAAAATTTTGCTTAAATATCCTTCAAAAACTCCCAAATGCAGATTCATATTCACCTCACCTTTGAGTGTCTAGTCTTTGTCTCATTAGCAACTACTACAAACAATTTTCTAGGAAGGTCCCACAGTTCCTTAACTCGGGAACCCATGGGCCCTAACTCGGCTAGCCCATGCAAATAAACTGTATACTAATGTTAAATATACCTATGCCTATTAACCAATGACATTTTTAAATATACTTAAAATTGCATGTATGCAAAAGTTCATAGAGCACTATTAAAGACAACTGGAAACAACTCAAATGATAATCATTACTACAATGGAGAAATAATCAGCACATATATACACAATCACTTAAAAGAACAAAATAATGTTCACGCCCATAAAATAGATATTTTTCAGAACATGATCATTTTCCAGACACCAAAAATGTGCATTATTTTATTAAAATGAATGTTTCTCAAAACAAGCCATAAAATTCTAAGAATACTCTAGTAATGGGGAGAGATAAACAATATACAATAATCACATGTTTAACAGTCTTTAATAGCACAAGTAAAGTGTACATTGATACTTATTTCTGTGAACTTATATGTGTATATATGTGAGTGTATACATTTACACTTTCCTAGAAACATTTACTCGTTTAAGTAAGTGAATAGTAATTCTGTAATGCACAGTACAGTAAGCAAAGCATAAACCTCAATAGGACAATTTTGAGTTTTAAACTATTTTATTTTTATCATGATGCTATTAATTTTACATTTTATTCTTAAGCTAAGATAATATAATTTTTAATTCAGAAAAACTATTTTAAATGAACAATAATTAAAGCCATAAATCAATATAGATAATAATAATCATAATTGGAATGGTCATAATGGTCAAGTTTAGATAAAATTTAAATCCTGCATATAATTTAGGAAAGTGAAACGTATAGGTTTAGCTCTTGACAATGATTAGGCATAAGAATGGAGAAAATTTTAGTTAGAGAAATAACTACATTTTGAACTATCCTAATAATGAGAACGTATGAGGGAAATAGAAAACCTGTCTAGAGTACCCGCGGGGGTTGGGTGGAGAGGGGGGAGATTTGAGACATTGGTGATGGGAATGTTGCACTGATGAAGGGCAGGTGTTCTTTACATGACTGAAACCAAACCATAATCATGTTTGTATTCAAGGTGTTTAAATAAAAATATTTAAAAAAGAAAAGAATGGAGAAAATTTAGAAAAAAATGAAAAGGAGATGTGGATTATAAAGTTTGCGCCAATTTTTTATGATTCAAAAATCTTCAACTGTGAGAAGATTGTCTACCTGAAAAATATTTTATTTTTAATGAATATTAAGAACCACTCATGAATTAACAAAATCAATCACACACATTAAATATTTGATTAGCAAAATAAGAGCTACAAAATTTGCTTTAACACATATCTACACAGCCGGGTAGTGGCGTTGGAGGTAAGGTGCCTGCCTTGCCTGCCCTAGCCTAGGACAGACCGCGGTTCCATCCCCCGGTTCCTCATATGGTCCCCCAAGCCAAGAGCGACTTCTGAGTGCATAGCCAGGAGTAACCCCTGAGCATCACTGAGTGTGGCCTAAAAACCAAAAAACCAAAAAAACAAAAACAAAACACATATCTACAATGATGAGAGGGATCAGCATGCTAAAACAATGTAACCTAAGACCAAGATAAGACAATAGAAATGAAGTCCAAACTTTACAACTTTTGAAAAATATATAACTCCCAAGTTCATGATGAGAAAATCATCTTTGCTAGACCTTTATGTGAAAGATTTAAAGGTCTGAAATACAGAGAAGCCTCATATAAATTAATGAGGTGTACAAAGCTAAGAAAACCTAGGTCAAGTTTAGGCTAGATCAATAAATGTAATGTCCCCAGCAAGAAAGTTAATAGTCCCATCAGACTTTGCACTTGCCAGAATAAACCAGAATGTTGCATTCAGTTCTGGCTGTGTGGACTTAGAAAGGTAGCCAAATACTGAGTTGTCTGGAAACCTGACTTAAGGATGGTTGTGTTTTCGGAACAGAAGAAACCTACAGGGAAGCAAGACAACCTCCGCTGAGTACTTAAAAAGCTGTCATGTATAAGAAGGATTTGATTTTCTATGAAACTTTATAGACCCAGTAAAGAATAAATGCTGAATATTTTAGTTTAATGTAAAGAAATATGTATCAGAGAGCAGACATGCTCCAAATTAAAATGGATTATTCATGGGAGCTCTCTGTCACTGAAACTTTTCTTTTTCTTACTATATTGAAACATTACACAAAGCAGAGCAAACACATCTCAACATTTATAATTATAACAATAAGTATAAAATGGCCCATGTATTTAGCACTCACCAGGAAATAGCGTATCAGAAGTATTTTGAATTCCATGTTGGATGGAAATCATTTTATCATAGAAATTTGAAATATTTTTGTTTGATTTATCCACCATAAAACCTTTTGGCCATTTTAAAAAGATCGTTTAGATCAAGCATTCCTTGAGAATTGCATCATAATCTCTTGGTTCCACTTCTTATTCCAGTGGTATTGCTAGAATTAATTTTAACCAAAATATAACCTGTAACATATAACCTTATAGTTAATCTGATTTCAATTTTCTATTCCACGTAGACTAATGCCTACCCCAAGCTTCAGACGTAAAAGACACTAATGGAAACTCATGCAACTTATCTGCACATGACGTCAGCATACAATGACTTTAGTTCTGTGGGTGCCCCTAGAGCGCTAGTGAACAGAAGATTTGAATAAATAATTCCCTCTTTCACAACATAGAAAGATGTTTTTGAGATGTATTTCATAAGCTCCTCAGGAGCTCTTGTGACAAGCATATTTATACATATTTATCTTGGCTTTCTTTCCTTCTCTATCTATACTTTCATTTCTCTCAACTGGCACTTGGCTTCACACTCTCAACTTACCCAACCACAGAAAAGTCGCTCACTCACTCCTTCTGAAGAAACCATGACTAAAACAGTATTTTTAAATTATATTACCTGATTTTTGTTGATAGATAGAGGTACAATGAATGCTAAAAAATATCAAGTCTTTTATCTTTGATGCTCCAAATAAAAGTTGCTTTATAAATATTATGCATGTTTGATATTCACCAGATCCATTATCTCACTGTATTATACTAAGCAATAAGCTTTAATATATTGCCTTTTTTGTGTAGCATGGTGTTTAATTGATTGCAAGAAATTTCTATAGAATATTCTACACAGGTTAACATTTTTAACCTATTTAGTAATTTGCCATTTTATTTTCTCTATTCTTAATTAAATGTTAGACTCATTGGGAGAAACACCCACCTAGGTCAGATTGATCTATTTTGATATCATGATTTCATTTGTCATTATTTATATCAATTTGTAATACTTAGAGTCTACTCCTTCTTAATAGTTTTGCATTTTATTTAGTATCAAGGTAATAATAGATGAGATAAGGTATATAGGACAACATATAGGTAAAACACTCCATGACATTAAGACTAAAGGCGTCTTTAAGGAGGAAAAAGCACTCTCCAAACAAGTGGAAATAAAGATAAACAGATGGGAATATATTAAGCTGAGAAACTTCTGCACCTCAAAGGAAAAGGTGCCCAGGATACAAGAGCCACCCACTGAGTGGGAGAAACTATTCACCCAATATCCATCAGATAAGGGGCTACTATCCAAAATATACAATGCAATGGCGGAACTCTACAAGAAAGAGCATCTAATTCCATTAAAAAATGGGGACAAGAAATGGAAAATTTGCCAAAGGAGAAATACAAATGGCCAAAAGGCACATGAAAAAATGCTCCACATCACTAATCATCAGGGAGATGCAAATCAAAAAAACTATGAGGTATCATCTCATGCCACAGAGATTGGCACATATCAAATAGAATGAGAACAAGCAGTGCTGGTGGGGATGTGGAGAGAAAGGAACTCTTATTCACTAATGGTGGGAATGCCGTCTAATCCAACCTTTATGGAAAGTGATATGGAGATTCCTCCAAAAATTGGAAATTGAGCTCCCATACGATCCAACTATACCACTTCTAGGTATATACCTTAGGAACACAAAAATACAATACAAAAATCCCTTCCTCACATCTATAGTCATTGCAGCGCTATTCACAATAGCCAGACTCTGGAAACAAGCAAGATGCCCTTCAACAGATGAATGGCTAAAGAAGCTGTGGTACATATACACAATGGAATATTATGCAGCCATCAGGAGAGATGAAGTCATAAAATTTTCCTATACATAGATGTACATGGCATCTATTATGCTGAGTGAAATAAGACAGAGGGAGAGAAATAGAAGCAGAATAGTTTCACTCATCTATAGGTTTTTTTTGTTGTTGGGGGGGTCACACCCTGCAGTGCTGAGGGGTTACTCCTGGCTCTATGCTTAGAAATAACTCCTGGAAGGCTCGGGGACCATATGGGATGCTGGGACTTGAACCACCATCCTTCTGCATCTAAGGCAAACGCCTTACCTCCATATTATCTCTCCGGCCCTCATCTATAGGTTTTAAGAAAAATAAAAGCCATTTTTTTTGCAATAACTCTCAGAGACAAAAGAGATGAGGGTTATGTTGTATTAAATAAATAAAGATGAAGCTGGATGGAGATGGATGGAGATGGAGGCCTCTGCCTGCTCTCCCAGGCCTCGTGGCTCCATACTCCATTAATCGATGGGTCTTGGGTCCAGGAAAGCGACGGGTAGAAATCTCAATCACAGGCAGGATTCAGGAAGTAACAGCTTTATTCATACCCTAGCCACCACATGTGTGGCCTATATCATAACCAATTAAGCATTCAGCCATTCTTAGCTAGCCCTGCGTCTTAACTTCTTTCAGCCATCTCTCCTCTGACCTCCATGCTGGCAAAAGGCCAAAGACCAAAGAGCCCCTCTCCTCTGGGTCAGAGCCCTT
>PVKC010027726.1:0-15666 GCA_004027635.1 Crocidura indochinensis | reverse complement strand
GCTATAGGGCTTTTGCCTTGCATGTGGCTGATCCAGGATGGACCTGGGTTTGACCCCTAGTGTCCCATATGGTACCCCAAGCCAGGAGCAATTTCTGAGTGCATAGCCAGGAGTAACCCTTGAGTGTTACCGGGTGTGGCCCCAAAAGCAAAATAAATAAATAAAATAATAAAATAAAATGAAATAATTTGCCAAAATTATTAGAGACTCAATGTCTGTCATTAAGAAATCTGGGGCAAGTGTCTTTGCAAATGATCTGTGGAAATTCAATAGATTTTCTATAAATTCAACCTTATCTTTCATAACCATGCCCTAATCTGTAGGTTTCTTATATAACTGATGAAGGCAAAGCAGGTGCAGGATAAAAATATGGAACCAACAAATAATTTGCTTTTGGCTCTGGGCTTCTAGGGTCTTGACACAATCTACCCCTGCTGTGCAACTGCTTCTATATCCTGTATGATTTTTTTAATTATCCTTTCTTTTGAGTGGCTGAATTGCAAATATTTTTCTGTGAAGGTAGAGTTATATTATAATAACATAACTATTGTTATTGTAATATATGTTATTGTATATATTATATATTAATATATAACTATATATTATACAGTTATAATATATAAAATAACATATAGTTTCAAGAAGAAACTATATGATTAAACTATTATAAGGCATTAGATATTTGCCATTAATTTCATTAAGATGTTTCGATTATCCCCACTACTAGTATTATAGATACTAGATGTGTTTATATAAATTGGTACTTGCTAGAAAAAATTGTTAATAAAATTAATACCATATATATGTGAGTCAAATAAGTCACTGTAAAACAATGTTTTTGAAATATAGCAATATAATACTAGAATTTCCTCATTTACACCTAAAATTGGGAATAACAAGGTTATAGTATTTTATGTGAAGTAGTGTCTTCCATATAATAAATTCCAAATACATTAGCCTATCAGACTCAGTCACAGACATACTAAAAAGGCACAAATTAAACATTGATATTTATAGAAAATTCTTACTTGGTGCTACAGAAATAATACAGGAATGAAGGTGCTTGCCATCCATGTCATGCTGTTCTCAAAGCATGACTAGTAATGATACCTGGGAACAGTACTAAGAGTAAGCTATGAGCACATGTGTATGTGGTCCCTAAAGTAAGAACACACACACACACACACACACACACACATACACAGAAATTCAACTTTCCTTATATCTATCTATTATTTTCACCTCAAGACTATCATTGTACACCTTTGTTTCTTTTTTTCTTTTTCTTTTTTTTTTGGCCACCATACTCAGTGGTGTTCAGGATTTATTCCTGGTTTTATACTCTTGACTCTGTGCTCCTGATGGATTTCTGGGGATCATATAAAAGACTGAATCTTGTTACTTGCAAACCACACTCACTACCTATTGAACTATTGCTCCAGTTCCTCCAGTTTCATTAATGGTACCTAGTGTTGTATGCATGACAACCTATGATACTTATTCATAATAGTTATTTGGACAATTTGTCACATTATGCAACTAAGGACATTTTAGAAAATTGAATCTAAATATTCAAAATTATGATACTTTTTTAATGAGTACAATATAACTTAAACAATAACTAGTGTGTGTTAACCATGTTTAGGAATGATTTGCTGTTAAAAAATTATGGAAATTCAAATACACTGAAGTATTTGGTACAAAATCCCAGGGTGAATTTAGAAATTATAAACCTATAAGAGGCAGAAATATCTTTTATATAATTTACATTAATTTTTGCCTGTTTATATGTACCCTTTCCTACCTACTCTTCCTGCCCACAGAAAATCTAAGTTGCAAGAGTATTTACTTAAACACAAAATTTCATGCTACCTACATTTTACATAGCAGAAACCAATGTGGAATAATAATATAAACCCGTGTTTCTAAAATTTTCCTTAAATTAGGAAAAAGAAGATTAAAGCATCTAAACAAAAAGACTCCAATAAGAGCTAACTTAATTAGTCTGAAATAGGACTCATATAAAGGTACTTTTAGAAATATTTAGGTAATTTTATATTTAACAAGGTTGAGTATGACTAGTATAAACATAATGCATGTTCTTAAATAATTATTTTTTTAATTTGAGAATAATTTAGTTTCAGTAACCAAGATAAAACAGAATTTAAACAAAAGAATATTAGTAAATGTAAATGAAATAGCACTTTTGGAAATAAAACATGAGAATTTTTAAGATTTCTTTGTAACATGAAGAACTGTGTAACTTTTGGAGCTGGAGAGATAATACAAGAAGTAAATGCTTTCCTTTCACGCAAGTGACACTATCTTGATCTAAGTCATCCCATAAAGTATCCAAGGCCATAAGGAGTAAACCCTGAGCACAAACCTAGTAAGTAGTAAGCTCTTCGCACAAATGGGTATGGTCCAAAAACCTAAACCCAAACAAGAAAATCTTGTGAGACTTTAGATACAAAATAAAGAGTACATTAAATAGTATGATAATGGTAGCTTGCATTTAGAATGAAGTTAACTTCCGTAAGTTTTTTATTTTTCTGACTGAAATATATTTGAATTCAAAAATCAAAGTTAAAAGTATTATGAAGTAATATGCTAACAAGGATATTTACAGGCACAGTCTTATTATACAGTTTCTGCATATCACAATCACCGCAAACTCATAAATATAATAGAAAATAATATTATAGACTCTGGCCCCCTTTAATTTGATCTTTTTAGTCTATTAATTACACAATATAATACTATCCCAGACAACTTCCTCACCTGAGTCTGAAGTGACTCTCTTCTTAAGTTGTTTTGCAAGCTATGAATGGCACACTTTTTATTTTAACCACTCCATTGAATTTATTTATCTTTAGACAGTAAGATTTATGAAGTTGGAGGGTTTTTTAAATCTGTTTATGCTAGTGTTTTAATATTTAGCCTGAAGCATCACACATATTTGTTGAATGAATGCACACTGAATTTTGTCCAACATTACTATGAATTAGAAAGACATCCAAAAGCAGTATGGATTATTCTAACACTTCTGTGTGTTTTCCAGAGCGTTACTATATAAATTCGTGTGCTGCATTGTAAAAGTATGGAAGAAAATTCGACCTTAGTAGGATTTGATTCATGTACCTGGCTCTCCATCTCTGCTCAGCTTCTTTAGGTTATCACCTACTCCTTGCTCTGCAGTTTATATCTGGTTTCCAACTCAACCTTTCCAAGCAGCATATTGCTCTTGATCCAATAGTCTCCAACTATAGTTAATCTTTCCTGAGTTTTCTTTGTTTAATTTAGAATTCCCTGATAATTGACTTTGCACTATTTAACCAGGGATCTACAAATTGTTTATCAGGAAAGCTAAATGCCAGTTTCCTTCATTTATACTGCATTTCCTTTTTCACAACTGTAGACTTCCAAAGCTTACAGTTTTGAACTTCCTATATCAATTATACTTTGAACCTAAAAGTTTACTTGATTTATCTTTTAATGCTTTAATCTTTTACTATTTTTAACTGGTGAATTGGTAGATAACAGTCAAAGGTTTTTTTTTTTTTTAATTTTCTTGTGATAATTATACAAAGAAAGATTGTTTTGTTAAAATAATAGCATGTGCCATTTAAAAAGAGTGCATTAAATAAAAGCTACATAAAAAGTTTTTTTCTTTTCTTTTTTTTTGGTTTTTGGGTCACACCTGGCAGGGCTCAGAGGTTACTCCTGGCTCCATGCTCTGAACTTGCTCCTGGCAGGCAAGGGGGATTCAAACCGATGACCTTTTGCATGAAAGGCAAACGTCTTACCTCCATGCTATCTCCCGGGCCCCATAAAAAGTTTTTTTCAAAATTACAAGACTTAATGCTGATTCAACCTGTATTTATGCGGACATTAACAAATTAAAAACTTTAATCCCGGTGTCCCATATGGTCCCCTGTGCCTGCCAGGAGCGATTTCTGAGCAGATAGCCAGGAATAACCCCTGAGCACTGCTGGGAGTGGCCCCAAAACAAAAGCAAAAACAAACAAACAAAAAAAACAGAAACAAAACAAATTTACTAAAAACTTTTTATTTTAGAAGACTTTATCAAGAGAGTCAAAGTGCAGCTAGAAAATGTATTGTATACTTATAAATCACATAGTTAAGAGATACCAATAACTGCATAATAAAATGAAAATTAAATTGATTAAAATGAGTAATATTAGGAAGATTTTGGATAAAAGTTTTCTGAAAAAAGTGTGTGTGTGGTGTATGCTTGAGACTATACTCAGTTTGATGAAAGGCTACTATTGGCTCTGTGCTAAGGTATTGTAGTCCAGAGGATCATGCTATGACACAATTAAATCTGAGTTTTCCACATAAAAAGTATGCACTGTTGAGTTATCTTGCTGTCCCTTAACATATATAAAACAGCAACAACAAAAAGCATATAGAGAGTACCAGATAGGGGTTGAAGAGATGGTACAGTGGGTAGATTGTTTTCTTTTCATGCAACAGACTAAAATTGATTCCAACATTCAATCCAAGTCCACAAGAAATGATTTTTGAGTGCAGAGCCAGATATAAACCCTGAGAACAGGCTGGTACATCACTAGTCACTAGAAAAAATGCAAATCACCCAGAATGTGATGTCACTTCATATCTACTAGAATAGTTATAATAAACAACACAAAAATCTCACAGTTGGTGAGGGTGAGAAGATACAAATTCTCATGCTTTTATGGTGAAATTAAAAATGTTGTCTCAACATTCTTTGAAAATAGTATAGCAGCTTCTTTAACTATGAAAGGAGAAATTATCATAAAATGAGCAACTTTTAGTATTCATACAAGAAAATTAAGATATATGCCCAAGTAAATATCTGCTAAAGAAATATAGAAACAACATTTAAAAAGCCACAGGATCACTGTCACTATGTACCTTAAATACAACTGAAAGATTTGTAATTCACATAGGTCTCAATAAAAAATATTTTTAAAAAAGCCACAGGAATTACTACTCAAAAGTCAACTTTTAAAGTGTAGTGTTTCTAGATAAATTACTACTATTCCAAAAAAATAAAGAATGCATGCTATAATGTTGGTTAAGCTTAAAAATATATAGTGTGGATAAAAAAGGAACATATCACATAATTTCAATTGTATAAAATTTGCAGAATAGGCAAAAACAGATATATAAAGAATTAGTGACTACTTTGCATTAGTGGTGAGAATGAAGAGAAATTGACACAAAGAAGGTTTCTCTGTGGGGTGATGAGAATATTTTAAATTGAAATTGGGTGATGTTCTCAGAATTATAAATCTACTTAAAGAATTAAGTTACACTTAAAGTGGATGGATTTTTGTGCTATATGCTTTTTTTTTTTTTTTGTGTGTGTGGTTTTTGGGTCACACCTGGCAGTGCTCAGGTTTTACTCCTGGCTCCATGCTCAGAAATTGCTCCTGGCAGGCACGGGGGACCATATGGGGCACCGGGATTCGAACCGATGACCTTTTGCATGAAAGGCAAATGCCCTACCTCCATGCTATCTCCCGGGCCCCGCTATATGCTTTTTAACTCAAACATATCTCTATTTAAATTTTTATGTAATTGATTTTGTACAGAAATGGAAATATTTTATAACTATATATGTTGAAAAATTTACACATTTAGAGTATGTGAGTTTAGAAACAAGGACTTATTCCTCCCCAAATTTAATATATAATTTTTTTATATAATCAACATTTTTCGAAGAATACAAGGGGTCCAATACAAGGCTTCATATATGCAGAATACAATTTCCAGCACCACCCTACATCCTCAATCTTAATAGTATATTCTATGAGTGTAGAATAATTAAGTGGTAATATAAATATAAAATGCATATAAAATAGAGTTCAAAAGCTATATAATGAGTTTTATATATAGTATATGATAAGAATCAAATGTACTTTATTTTTTCATTAATTTTTAAATTAATTTAATTTTAATTAAAATTTCATTTAATTTTTCTCTAATTTTGTTAGAGAAGTAATGAATAGAAACAGCCTTTTCATGGTATATTAAAGATGGAGCCACTTTTACTCTATAACATTTTTCTTATCGTTTCAATGAGATATATGAACATCCATATTTTTGCATAAGTGTAAGATGCCAACATAAAAAGGTAATCGGTTACTCTATGCCAGAAATTGAGGGTAGTAAGTCTATTTTTTCATTAACATATTACATTATATCAATATATACTTAGCTTGCTTGCATTTTTTTCTTCTATCCTCTTTTTTGGGCTCTGCTTCACCCCTCCCTTTTCCTACTTCTTAACTCTATTTCCTCCCATATTCAGCCTAAATCTTTATTGCTACTTATATTATTCATGTTTCAGTCTCATTTTCCAAAAGCAATCATAGTGTTCATGTCTTCAGCCAAAACCAATTTGACATTGGAGAAAAATAGCAAATCCATTTTGTACTGAATTTTGATCGATTTAATGAGAATACTCAAGAGGTTGTATATGTAAACCTTCCTAAAATTAAAAAAATAGCACACATACATAAGTTGAAGGAGAGGCCTTTTACTGTGAAGTGGTGATTCTACATTAGACATTGGAAGAAAGAAACAGTTCACAAAAAGTGTGGGTGAAGGTTGGTAAAGTAGACATGTAACAGAATGTGGACCTTTATGAGGTATGCCTCACTGCATTGCATTAATGATTTGCATATTAAGAAGTCACGAGTCTTCACGTTAATGAATCCCTAACTAGTCTCTGACACAATAGACTGAAACGTCCCTGGAGGAGTCATTATGGCCTATCATGTCAATGATCTGCATATTAATGACTCTCTTACATGCTCTTCAACAGGTAGCCTAATAGGCTTTCATTGAGTTCTTTTTCATTTGCTTTTTAAATGTATTTTCTCCTCCCTTTCTTTTGTGATACTATTGTGAAGAATTAACAAAAAGGTGCATTAAGATGATTTTACTGTGTGACTTAAGTTCACTAAAGCATTAAATTTAGAAATAGTAATTTAAGTCTTATGAAGTCTACCTGGAAAACTTTTTAAATGCAGTTAAATACAAATACAGTTTGATAATGGGTTCTTATTTGGATTTTAACAGAAACCATTCAATACAATTTACCATATTTTTCTTTTCTCTGGTATATCAATTTATGCTGTTATTAGCATAAGTATAACAGCTAGTTTGAAAATAAGTTTGTGAAACTGAATTGCTTGGAAATGAAAATTAATTCCAACAGATTTTTTATATCATGGAGGTTACTAAACACTTATTAAAACAAAAAAGCAGTACTTGAAAGTATAAAATTGAAATATAGACGAAAGGATAGTAATTTTATAATAACACAACTATAAATCGTTCCAGAATTTAAATTAATGACTTTATGACTTTTAAATACAGTACTTAGTTAAAAGAAGTCATAGAAAGGTACTACGCATTTTACCACTTCTAATTTGTCTTGACATGATTTTATTTTTTGTTGTCCAAATTATTATATTTTAGATGCATGGCACTGTTAATAAACATAAAACTCTAGTTTTCTGTAAGAAACGCTGAAGAATTGTTCTCCTATTTTTACTGAATAAAATATTCTACTTATGATATTACCTGATTTATCCCCATATTAAGTTGAAGAGTATTTGAAATTGTCAGATTTCTATCTACAAGATAGAAATGGGGGAAAAAAAAAGCTTGAAAAATTTGAAATTTGGAATTTTGCTTCTTCCTATAAAAATAACTAATGAACTACCACATGCAAATGTCACTTTTATTATCTCTGGTCTCCTTCCCTCTCTCTAAGCTTCCTAACAAATCTCACTTTAGAAAATCTCATTTGGCTTCTGAAATCAAAGATCTGATTTCAAAGTCTAGAACTCTCAAGACCCTTTTTATGTATGTGCTCTGCCTCCTAACCCTCCCAAAGGTACACTAGATATAGTTTACTTGTTAAAAGATCTTGATCTAAAACAGTTTTTTAAAACTATATCTAATACAAATACAGAAGAGCTTGAATGTCATAGTTAAGGCAAAACTGATAAATTATTATATGTGCATTCTAGAGATGACATCATACAAGATTTCTTGAATTGTAATTAGATGGCTCATTAGTCATAACATGTAATTTATGACTTTACAAAGTCACAAAAAATTGATAGCATCATGAAAAAACTCCCTAAACTTATTCTTAAAAATAGATCCAAGCAATGAAAAAAGGATTTTCAAATTCTTAAATTTTGAAATATGGAGGCAGTGTAGATTAAAACTATTAGGAGCCAACTGTATTGTAGAAGAATTTTAGAGAGGGGTGAAGTCTGAGTAAGAAGGACAATGTGCTGTTATAGTGCCACTTACCTCCTTCTGTGATTGATAATTAACTATTTCAAAAACTTGAGAAACATAAGAACTTCAGGCCAATATATTCAAAACATTTTCTAGTACTATATAATGTATATTCTCCAGTTTTTCCAGAACCCATCACTAAAAAACATTTTCATTTCTCTCTAATGTCAGTATCAATTTGTGGTAGAGAAGATCATTGGCTGGTTTACCTACTAGATTACTTCAAATTTTATGTACTCTGCTTGTAATTACATTTTTCACTCAAAGCAATCTGCAGTTTTTTGGGGGGTTCACACTTGAACTTCCAAGATAATACTTATCTATGCATGCTTTGTCCATTACTTATTATTCTAGTTGTGCATCAGAGATTCTTAAGAAAATACACATCTTTGAATATTACAAGTAGTGCTCAATTTCAAGCACAGAATCAAATCTGAATTGTTATTCTCCCTGATTCCAGTGGGAAATCAAGAAAACAAAAATTAACTTAGAACTTTGACATGACAAAGCAGATCTAAACAGGTAATTCCTTGTATGAAACACAAGTATAGGAAATGAATCTTTAAAAAAAATTACACTTACCAAAGAATTCTTCAACATGTTTCTTTTTCAGTTTCTTCTCTCTGGTAATGCATTTTTCCTCATCAGAAAAGGGAAGGTACCATCCATCACTTTCAATACATTTTCAAGATCACACACCAAAGCATTGGATAGTGTTCTAATTTAAAAAGAGAGAAGATTTTTAGGAATGTAGTAATTGAGTTTTATGGAAAAACAGGAAAATGACTCAATAAAACCATCTGGTCACTAATGTTGTGGTATGTTCTTAGTTACTTGAATGCTTGAACAGTTCACTAGAGTTTACTCATGGGGGTTGTGGTTTGCAATAGGGTTTATGATCCTGTCTGAACTTTATAAATTAGGTTGTGTAATATACATCATCTAATGCCTTTGCTTTTCCTAATAAGTTACATATATATTTATATATATACTGTTCCACCATTGGAAAATTTTTACATATAATAAAGTGTAATAAATCATTTTGTAATTTTTACTACAAATAATATGGGACAATTTCACAAATTCTAAAGATAGGATTTCTATTAATTTTAATGATAATGCTGACTATAATACTTTATTTAAATTTATCTCTGTACTGAATTTTAAGGTAGAAGTTATTTCTGTTTGTGCCACTAGGATTCATATTTATTTAAAAAATTTACAATTATACTTTTTAATATTAGATTCATAGAATAATCCTATGATGTATATAATATGGGACTCTAAAATGGGAAGATTTAATAGAATAACTGTATACCAATTAATATTATAACTGAGAACAATATTTTTTTTAATTTAAGACTAGTGAAGGGTTTTATTCTTAGTGATTGGCTGATGATGGAGGAAGATCATTTATCGGAGGCTGTTGTTAGTAAGATAATTCTTTGATTTTTCAGTAGTAATTGTTACGGAAGACAATTACAAAGGGGAAAGCCAGCATGACAGCATTGTGCTTTATATCACTAATTTATCTACAGTTTTCACTTTATAGATAAGACATGTGATGATACACACAAAACATGTTTCTTATGCTTATGTACTTATGTACATAGATACATAGATTTATCATGCTTATGTACTTATGTACATAGATACATAGATTTAGCATCTCTGGAAAATATAGTCATTTAGAATGTTTGGCATATCTCTTTAAGATTATTTGTGCCTTATTTAATCCCTGTTATTATAATTGTCCCAATTTTGATTTCCTTTATGACATTGTCATCAAGGGCCTGGATTTAAAGCATCTCTTCAGCAATAATGTCTTGTATGTTATATTTTCATTCTTTCCTTAGTTATCTTTAATCATAAGCATTTACTTTTATAATGGTTTATCTTTTCATCTGTTTTTAGTTTTATTTTATCATTTCTTTTCTTTTATTATTTATATTATTTATTTTACTTTTAATTTCTTCTGTTTTTAGTTATATTCCTTCTAAGGAGCTGATTTTTTGTATTTTAACATTCAAGAAATAGATAAGCTTCAGTAGTTCATTAGTGAATAATAAACTTTATCTTTACATAAAAGTTTTGGAATTCTCACTCCAATTTGTAAGTAGACATTAAAACATTGGACAACAAATTCAATTTTCAGGGAAACATCCCCATAAGTTTATGAAAAAGAGATAGTAAAAAATATGTAATCATTTACCATAGGAAACAGTATTTCTTTAATATTGAATTGTGAGTGACAATGCTGACATACTATAAAGTGCATGCAGTAAAATACCTTGAGTAAATAAATCATTATTTCTAAATTAAAAGTACTACCTTCAGTTATTTTTCTTTTCTTTAAGTGGAGAGAAAAGAAAAGTGAATAAATGCGGCCAAAAGTTATGAACACAGAATAGGGTAATTTAACATTGTTTTATACCCATTTAGCAAAAAGTAGCTAGTGATACATAAGAATACAAAGTTTGATTCAGTTTAGGTAGTGCTAAGCACATAAAAGTGTTAAAAGTCAGAAATGCAATGTCCACAACGCACTTTGAAAGCCATCTTGTATAATAGTGACAGTTTGATTTTTTTTAGAATAGTGACATTTTTGCTGATTTATAGCTTAATCCTGTTACTTAACATGAGTGGTTAGGCTGGTCCACCATATCAGACTTAGATTATGTGAAACAAATCTCTCTGAGAAATTTCATTCATAGTTTAGAAAAGAAGATTTTTAAAAATAAATTGTACTGAGACTGATGCGAATTAGAAGTCTTTCACAGTTGTATTTAAGGTACATTATAACAATTCGGGGTCATTTCCATTATGAGTGTTGATCCCCTCCTCCACTGTTACCAGCATGCATCCCTTTACCTCCCGCCTTTACCCCTGGACTGCTAGTGTAACAGGTCCCTTTTGTGTATCTCTTGTTATTTGGGTGTCTTGATCCTTTTGTCGTTGATTTTAGATTGGGTGTTTAGGTCTGACCATCTTTTATTTCCACTAAATGCTCCTGAGACTGCAGGGCCCCTGGGTCCCATCCACTTTTTTTTTTCTCAACTAGTAGGAAGACATAGAAATATGAGGCAGAACAAGATGATTCATGTTCTATGGTTCTGTTAAAAAAGAAAGCTGTGTGAGTCCCTGTAGAAGACATAATTTTTAACATAACTGTACTACAGAACATTATAGGTTACTATATGTGAGTTTCAAAATTAACTTATTTCAAAAGTAATATGCCCTGCCCCCAGAAACTGCAGGAATTTTAACATAGTTCTTAAATTCTGGCCTTGAATAGATCAATGTGTTAAAAATATTTTTTTGAATTTGTACTCCAACATTATACTGAGAGAGGACATTTTATTACTTTAAAAATGTTTTATTTTAAAATAAAATATTTTATTTAATTACAATAATATTAATATTTGCTTACAGATCCACATCTATCTTTGTGATGCCAAGGAATAAAATTTCTGGGTCATGTGGGAGTTCTATTAAATTTTGAGAAGTCACCATATTATTTTTCATAGAGTCTAGATTAGACCACATTCTCATCAGTCATGAATGAAAGTTTCTTTTTCATCATATTTCCTACCAATCCTGATTTTTCTGCATTTTGATATGGGTTGTGCTCATTGGTATGAAGTGATATCTTATATTCACTTTGGTTTTCCTTTTCCTGATAATTAGTGGTGTTGAACTTTTTTTTTTCCAAATACCTGTTAGTCTTTAGTATAGACTTCCATGAAAAACTTTCGCTCCTCTACCCATTTTTGATGGCTAGCTTGTTTTGTTATTATTGTTGTTGTTGTTGTTGTTATTGTATTTTATAAGCAACTCACACTTAAATTAATGTTTTATCAATTTATGATATGTGGATATTTTCTCCTATTTAGTAGTGTGACTTGATTTTTGTCAGCGTTTCTCTCACAGTACAACTATTTTCAGCTCTTTATTACTGCAGTTACATGAATTAAGTTTTATTTATGATTGGTTTTGTCTTGTTTACCAATGGGATCAAATCATAGATGACTCCTTTGATCTCACCATAATATTTAGTCATTAAAATATTCATCAACATATTTTGTGGATTTCATTATAATATTGAAGTATTTAATTCATTTTGAAATGATTTTTGAATTTGCTAGTATCTAAAATCTTTAATATAATTTTATTTTATTAAAACCATTGTGATTCACAAAGTTCTTCATACTTGGATTTCATACATACAATGAATCAAGGCCAATCTTTCTACTAGTGTCCACCTCCCTCTTTGATGTTCCCAGAAAATATCACAACCACCATCTTTTGCTCCCCAGCTTGCCAGGATCCATTTAAAGTATTGAGAATTTGAATTTCTTGATTCCATTGTTGTCAAGTTTGGCTTGGATATTTAGTTTTGTCCTTTTATTTTATTTTATTTATTCTCTACCATAAGAATGCCTGGCCCCCATACTTTCATATTTGTGTTTCTCTTCCTTCACTCTGTTTTTTTCCTTCTCCTCATACTCCAGGACCAAGGGTATTTGAGATAAATTCCATTTAGACCATTGTATTTCTTTATGCAATTATTCAAAATGCCATATATAATTGATATCACTCTGTACTTATCTTTTTTGTGGATCTTGAAGTAATAATTTAAATGAAGTGAAATCGGGGTACAGTTTCACTTTTATTTTTGCATGTGATTAACACGTTTTCCCAGCCTCATTTGTTGAAAAGACTTATATGACCCAATTGCTGCATTTTATTTTTTTGACTGTGCATACAACTGAGGGGTGATAATAAAGTTTTGTTTTTTTGTGTTGGAGTTCAAACTCAGAACTCCCTTTATTTGCAAAATATGCATTTTAAGTTGAAGATATAGTGCAGCAGTAAGGCACATGTCTTTCACATGTTGACCTAGGTTCTATCCCTGACACACAATTCCCTGAGCCCACCGTGGGTGATTCTTGAGGGCAGAGCTAAGAGTAAACCCTTAACATCACTGGGCTGTTATACAAAATGAAAAGTTAAAAAATAAGTACTTTACCCCTGAACCATGTACTAAGACCTTGGAAAAAACATAAATGTTTACTTTTTATGATTATCTCATCCTTCCCTTGTTGAATATATCAATGATAATTATGTTCAAATATATTATAGTTGTAGGCAAAATTAGGCATTAGAAGCATATTCGATTAGACTGTATATAGAATGATTAGTATATTTCAAATGATTAGTATTTATCAAATTTTACTAGTATTTATAATAATAGTAATATTAAATACATCATTAATCATTCTACATAGGGTAAAAGATTCTGAGGTACTATGTATTTATAGAATTTGGCCTGAAGTCTAAAATTAACTTTGTAAGATTATTGAGTTTCAGAATTAAGAGTTTGTAGATTCGATTATTGAATGATTAATAGTTAATTCAGAAAATATATTAATGTTTCCTTGTTAATTAAATTGCAAATATTCTTCAATTTATTTTTTGTTTGTTTTCAGGCCACACCCA
Organism: Crocidura indochinensis; assembly: GCA_004027635.1. Taxonomy (NCBI): domain Eukaryota; kingdom Metazoa; phylum Chordata; class Mammalia; order Eulipotyphla; family Soricidae; genus Crocidura; species Crocidura indochinensis. The sequence goes on along the minus strand of PVKC010027726.1, from coordinate 1,833 downwards.
GTGATGCTCAGGGGTTACTCCTGGCTAGGTTTTCAGAAATAGTTACTGGCTGGGGGGTCCATATGAGATGCCGGGGAATCGAACCATGGTCCTTCCTAGGCTAATGCAAGGCAGATGTCTTACAGCTTGAGCCACAACTCCAATATTTTTCATTCTTATGTAAACAATGTTCTATCATTTTGTTCATAAACTAAATACCGGATTATTTATTGTATTTTCTCTTTTTTTATGGTTATCTACATGATCCATAAATTTATAGATGATTTTTTTCTTTCTTTCTTTTTCTTCTTTCTTTCTTCTTTCTCCCCCCCCTTCTTCTCCTTTTTCTCCTTCTTAAAAAGGTGGGAAGTTGTGTTTCTTCTTCTTTTTCTTCATCTTCTTATTTTTTTCTTCTCTTCTTCTTGTTCCTCCTCCTCCTCTTCCTCCTCCTCCTCTTCTTCTTCCTCTTCTTCCTCATCTTATTCTTCCTCATCTTCTTTTTTTTTTTTTTTGGTTTTGGGCCACACCCAGTGCACTCAGGGGTTACTCCTGGCTATGCGCTCAGAAGTCGCCCCTGGCCTGAGGGACCATGTGGGGCACGGGGGATAGAACCGCGGTCCATCCAAGGCTAGCGTGGTAAGGCAGGCACCTTACCTCCAGCGCCACCGCCAGGCCCATCTTCTTCTTCTTGATCCTCTTCATTTCTAACTCTGCTCAGGAATCAGGACCCAGGACCCTATCAGGACCCTATCAGGTCCCAGAACACAAGGGATGCTAAGTAATAAACCTGGGTCATACATGTACAAGAAAAGTTCCCTGTTTGTTGTAATAACACTCCGAAATCCTGTTTTCCTATGTGTATAATAACAGCTGTACTTACCTAGATAAAGGACACTTCCTGAAAATCTTGGAGACTTCCATAATCCCCTAGAGTTGGACATATCCACCTCTCAGTGATTTCAGATATCAATTTTGATGATATCAATTTTGATGGTACTTGGGGGGGCATATATGATGGTGTGTATTAAAACGAGGTCAACTGCAAGCAAGATAAGCATTGTGCCCAATGTAAATTGTTTCTGGCTTCATCCTGTAGCTCCTTTACATGCATATATATAATTATATATATAATTAAAATTTTCCAAATGCTAGTAAATTGAAAAACTTCTGAAATTCTAGTAAAACATATAAGTTTTCATTCCTCATTCTTTTTTTTTTCTCTTTGGTTTTTGGGTCACACCTGGCAGTGCTCAGGGGTTACTCCTGGCTCTTTGCTCAGAAATCTCCCTTGGCAGGCACAGGGGACCATATGGGATGCCGGGATTCGAACCACCGTCCTTCTTTATGAAAGGCAAAATCCTTACCCCCATGTTATCTCTCTGGCCCCCAACATTCCTCATTCTTGAAATGCTAATTTTGTAGTTTTAGTTTTTAGTTTCCTCATATATTTGTTAATAGAATCAGATCATTTCACTTGGAAATCTATGAACAACATTTTCAAAAGCATTGTTATGATTTGGTTTAGGTTTGTGTCTCATCTGCTGATTGATTAATAATCAATCCATTATGCTGATTGATTAAAGTTTTCATCGTTTATTTTTTTTCCTGAAACAGGATTTTAATTAGTTGACATTTTTTTTTTTTTTTGGTTTTAGGTTCACACCCGGCAGTGCTCAGGGGTTACTCCTGGCTCCATGCTCAGAAATTGCTCCTGGCAGGCACGGGGGACCATATGGGGCACCGGGATTCGAACCGATGACCTTTTGCATGAAAGGCAAATGCCTTACCTCCATGCTATTTCCCGGGTCCCTAGTTGACATTTTAACAATCACTAGTGTATTATTCATTAGGCAT
>PVKC010027725.1:0-15666 GCA_004027635.1 Crocidura indochinensis | reverse complement strand
TTAAGGTTGAAATGCCTCTGGTTTAATATCTTGAACCTAAATTGTCATTGCCATTTTTCAAGGCAACTTGTAAACGAACGACTTTGAGAACTGCATACAAATGGATACTATATATTTGATCAGATAATATTGTTATAAGGTATTGTTTTGCATATAAATTACCCCTTTTCAATCCATAGCCCAGTATGTGGTTCCCTGAGCATCATAGAGAGTGATCACTGACAGGGCCCGGGAGATAGCATGGAGGTAAGGCGTTTGCCTTTCATGCAAAAGGTCATCGGTTCGAATCCCGGTGCCCCATATGGTCCCCCGTGCCTGCCAGGAGCAATTTCTGAGCATGGAGCCAGGAGTAACCCCTGAGCGCTGCCAGGTGTTACCCAAAAACAAAAACAAACAAAAAAAAAAAAGAGTCATCACTGAGCATAGAGCCAGAAGTGGCTCCAAAACCAAAAAAAGTAGTTTAATACATATAAATGCAAATGGATAGAGTAAAATATACAATTATATTTAAAGACACAATAAATGTTTCTCAAATATGTCTGTATACAATATAAAGAGTATTTAAAATTCATGATTAACATAACACACATATATTATAAACATTTTGAACCAATATAGCATACAAAGTATAAAGCTTATTAAATACATGTTATTCACTTAACTTAATAATTTGCCCTCAGTATAATATTTATTCTGGAGGCTGAAAATCCAGTATAAGGTTATTTATGAGATTATATAAATAAGACTAGTTATGAAAGGGAACCATATTTTGCAGAATACATAGGAACAAGTTGAGCAATTATATACCACTGGCTAGAAAAAAATTATGAAAGGTATTACAAGATACAGCCAGAGCTGTAGAACAGTACGTAGGATGCTTGCCTTGCACGAAACTGACCCAGGTTCAATCCCCATCATTTGATCAGGGGTCCGCAACCCCAGGCTCCAGAGTCACATGCGGCATTGCTAAGTCTCCAACAGCAGGGCATTTGGGGAGGTGGTGGATAGGGGGGCAGGAGTGGTAGCACTTACATATTTTAATTGGCTATTAATTTACACAAATATATGTTTTTGTTTTGTTTTGTTTTGTTTTGGGGCCACACCCAGTGATGCTCAGGGGTTATTCCTGGCTATGTGCTCAGAAGTTGCTCCTGGCCTGGGAACCGGGGGATCGAACCACGGTCTGTCCTAGGCTAGTGCAGGCAGGCAAGGCAGGCACCTTACCTCCAGCGCCACCACCCGGCCCCCACAAATATATGTTTTGCATTGTTAAGCTTTTTTCCGATCCACAGCTAAATGCACGATCCTGTATATAGCATTAAGATAAGAAACAATGCATGTAGTGCTATATGCATTTTAAATGACGCGATGGTTTTGCGCTTCCAGGTTTTTTCCCCCCTCGTTTTGCGCTTCCAGGTTTTTTCCCGCCTCGCAAACGACTCCAACTGACTCCTTATGTCTTACAGGTTGCAGACAGCTGTGACCTATATGGACCCTAAGCCTGGCAGGAGCGTTCCTCAGTAGAGAGCTAGGAGTAATTCCTAAGCACCACGAGGTATGCCACCAAAGTTCAAAAAAAATTACAAGATAAATATTAATTTAGAAGTAAATCATACTTGTCACAAACATTCTCACATATTTTGTACCTTTAAAACCACACAAATTTAGAGCTTTAAAATTTTATATACCCTAAATATAGCTATCAATACTCAAAGGACAGGAAATATTATAAGTTGCAACTCAATTTAGTAAATTACAAACGGACAACCAGGTAATATGAACGAAAATAGGAAAAAAAATTCAGAAAATAATGAACTGAAGAAAGATGAAAAGATAGAATAGTACATTAAATACTTATTTTATGAATAAATAATGATAGCCTTGCATATTTTACCATTTCAAGTAAGAGGTGATTAAGAGAATTACAAATAATTGTGTGGGTGAATATGACTATTAAGTAACATATAGAAACATATTAATATCAACTATGTAGTGCTTAAAATTAGTGTATTAAATTAATTAATTGTAATATAAAATATCAAAATTTCATAAATAATTCAATAAAAAGTAAGTATTAGAGGACTGGGTGCTGGCGCTGGAGGTAAGGTTCCTGCGCTAACCTAGAACGGACCGTGGTTCGATTCCCCGGTTCCACATATGGTCCCCCGTGCCTGCCAGGAGCGACTTCTGAGCGAATAGCCAGGACTAACCCCTGAGCGTCACCGGGTGTGGCCCAAAAACCAAAAAAAAAAAAAAAAGTAAGTATTAAGGGCTGGTGAGGTGGCACTAGAGGTAAGGCACTAGCCTTGCAAGTGCTAGCCAAGGAAGGATGCGGTTCCATCCCCAGGCGTCCCATATGGTACCCCCAAGCCAGGGGCAATTTCTGAGCGCTTAGCCAGGTGGAACCCCTGAGCATCAAATGGGTGTGGCCAAAAAACCCAAACAAACAAACAAAGAAAAGTAAGTATTAAAGGTATTTAAATGCTAAGTACACATTTAGTCCAAATTAATTTGAATACTCATTTATGATCAAAGAATTATATGTGTGTTCTAACAAATCTTTTTTTGTTTGTTTTGTTTTTTTGTTTGTTTGTTTTGGGGCCAAACCGGGAGACACTTAGTGGTTACTTCTGGCTATGCACTCAGAAATCGCTCCTGGCTTGGGGGATCATATGGGTTACCGCCGGATCAAATCACGGTCCGTCTGAGGCTAGTGTGGGCAAGGCAAACACTTTACAAACCTGTGCCACCACTCTGGCCCTAACAGATCTTATTCACTAACAAATTATCTTTCTCTGTAAATATCTCTCAGAAAAGATAAATAATGGATACATTTGCCTCTCATTTGCTTCTATTTTAAAACTAAGAAACATCATTTTTTATAAAACAGCAAATTGTTATGAGACTATAAAATTTAAGTCTGATTAACCTATGAACAGCGATACACACATGACAGAATATCCATTTGCCAATTTTAATGATCTATTAAATATTAACATAGCTAGATCAAGAAAGGTGTATGTCAAAAGCATAAATTATTCTTACTTTAATGAAACCAATTAATAGAATTTGGCCTGCAATTTTACTGGTGCTTATTATAGCATTATCACAATACAGATTGTTTAATTTCCATATAATATATTTGATAGCTATTTGCAAATTTCTCAAGAAGTTAGCAGTGTTTGGAACTTGTTTGTTTTTGATATACACTACTGGGACCGAAAGCTAATGCAGGAGTTAAAGGTTTTGCTGTTCATTTGGCTAATTTGGGTTCAATATCCAGCATCACTTAAATTCCTATAGGCACTTCTAGGTGTGACCTCTGAACACAGAGACAGGAATAGTCTCTGAGCACAGCAAAGGCATATTAACTCCCTAACCTCCAACTCAAATAGTACACTTCCATGGGAATATAATGTTTACTCTATCGTCTAGGTCATTAAGACTAGAAAATAAAGTGACACAGAACAGATTATGATGAGACAAACTACTCTGCACATGAAAGTGGTATTTAGAAATTAGACAGAGAAAGAAAAAAGCAACAGGATTCTATATACTTTTAAACAGAAATTCTTGAAAGTTTTGCCATTCACACTAACTTAGATGATGAAAAAAATGTATTTACACTGGACAGATAATTCTGAATTTCTTTGGTAAGTAAAAGTATTTTCTTCTCTTAATTCCTCCTATTACCTGATCTGAGGATAGTGTCTGAAACAAGATTTATTTAATACTTTCAGTAAGTTAAAGCCAGTCCTATTTTGCCAACTTAGGTAATTTTAATACTACAGTATTATTGGTCTGCATTGACACATTTATGGCAGCCTGTCCTGGTTCCCATCTTCTCATGAAATGTTACCTAATATTTTGTTTAAAGGAGAAAAGATATATCAATATTTCTGATTTATATGATTCAGTAACCATGTTAAGATCAGCAAGCCAAATCCCAAAAATTTGATCAAGGAATTTTGGAGAATAGTATTTCTCCAATGTCTGTGTCACATGGCTAAAATAGTTTCTAAACCTTTTGTTTTGTTTTGCTTTGTTTGGGGGGCACACCTGGCAGTGCTCAGGACTTACTCCTGACTCTGCACTCAGGCACTCAGAAATCACTCCTGGCAGGCCTGGATGACTATACAGGATGCCAGGTATTGAACTCGGGTCCATCTTGGGTTGGCTGCATGCAAGGCAAATGCCCTATCACTGCACTATTATCCAAGCTTCTTTAAACTTTTGTAAGTTGGTGTGTAGGTCTCACAGTTGTGAAGCCCACAGTACAATCTTTGGCACCACCTATATATCACTTGCACTACCAAGGCAGTCCTGGTGGTCCATAACACAATTGTGTTTTAGCATCACTGTATGGAAATTCGAAGCACAGGTATATCAGGTGCATACTGTCAGGTCATGTGAAGTCATGAAGTGACTCTCAAATAATGCTTGAAAACCCACCTTTTCACTGTTTAAAAATATGATGTAAAGCTTACCACAAAGAGTGGTGAGTGCAATTAGAGGAATAACAACACTAACAACTATCACAACAATGGTAGTGAGTGAGAGAAATAGAATGCTAGTTTTGAAGGTAAGCAGGGGTGGGGGAGGAGGAAGATGGGAGGCATTGGTGGTGTTTAGGTTGCATTGGTGAAGAGGGGGTGTTCTTTATTTAACTGAAACCCAACTATAGACATGTTTGTTATCATAGTGCTTAAAGATATTAAAAATAATGTCAATGCTTAGTACAGCACGTATGGAGTTGTCTTAAACATATTCTACTTAGGTTCCATCCCTGACACCTTATATGTTCCCTTCAATACTACCAGAAAGATGTTACTCCACATAAAAACAAAAAAATTATTTATCCTACTTAAAATGACCCATAAATTAAAAAACATCCCCTACAAAAATAATGTAAGACATTAATTCTATTTCCTGAATAGAGTTCCTACAATTGTAACTTCTGGTGGTCAAGTAACTTGGTGTTTTATCCTAGTGTTTTCTAGGCAATAAAATATAATGTTTTATTAGTCTACATATCACCCCTCTGACTATTTTGAAAAGTACCACATATGTGGTGTTAAGACTTTCATATTAAAATATATCAGAATCAAATGACATTGAATAGTTCACATGTTCAGTTATGCTAAAATTGATTTGGCTTTAAGAGTTCATAGATCGCAAATATTTTTTTTGGTTTCTTGGCCACACCCAGTGATGCTCAGGGGTTACTCCTGGCTATGTGCTCAGAAATTGCTCCTGGCTTGGAAACCCCACGGGATGCCTGAGGATTGAACCATGCTCTGTCCTAGGTTAGCGCATGAAAGGCAGATCACTACTCTGGCTCCATTAATAGCAATTTTTAAAGATATATATTTGATGCTAGAATCTTCTAAAAACCACCAGAAGTTGATTTGTGTGCAGAGCAACAAGTAATCTCTGAGCAGAGCTGGGCCTGGACCCAAATAAAAAGTAAATTAAATAATATTTAAATAGTTATTATTAAAATCATAGGTACACAGCTGTCAAAACACAATCTGGTTGCCAACACTTGCATCAAGAAGTAAAATATTGGGGTCAGAGAGTTAGTACAGTGGGTAGGGCAGTGGTCTTGCACACAGATAACAAGGATTTGGACTCTGGAACCACAGGCAGTTCTAGTTTAGAGTAAGGAGTAAGTCCTGAACACACATGGGTATACCCCTGTCCCCCCAAAAAATAGAACCAAATGAAAACATTACTCTTTTGTCAAATGTTTATATCATAAAAACCTACCCAAAGATTCTCTTAATATCAGGATATGTCTTTCCTGTCTTATTCTATATAAGTAACATTATATATGCAAAAATATAGCATTTGTGTTTGGTTTCATTGTAAACCTTTGTATTAGTGATAGTAATGCATATAACAATGTTTATTCATTTTTAGCTGCTACAACCTATTTCATAGTAAGTTTATATACTAATTATATTCATTTGCTATTCATAGATATCTAATTTTACACATCTGGTAATTATTTATGCTTAGTGTTTTATGAACATATATAATTTTGAGGTATCATACACGTATTGCTCAGGACTTTCTTCCGGCTTTGTGCTCAGGGTACAGTGCTGGCAGGGCTCAGAGGTTCTATACAGGATGCCAGAATTGAACCAGGTTGACCATATAAAAGCCTAGTACAACACTGTATGTACTATTGCTCTGGACTTTTGACATTCTAATACATATTATGTGTGTTTCTTTGAATATATTTTGGCATAAAGCTAGGAGTAAACTAGTAGGTGATAAGAACTGCTTTATACATATGCCAAAGTTTTCAAATAGAAAAATTCAGTCATTTTTTAAACATAAAGTTGTATTTTGTCTCATTGATGTATATGCCATCCAATAATCAAAGAACAACTAGTTAAAAAGAATTTTTTTTGCCAAGGAATCATTTGCAAGTTGTGTCATGATAGGATATGAGAGTTGGCAGAGATGTGCTTCAGTGATCAAGTGACTGCCTTTTATATTTGAAGCTGAGTTTGCTCTCCAGCAAACTGTACAACAAAAGTAAGTCTAGAGTCTGACCAGCAGTAAAATGAGAGTCCATTTATCCCTGTGTCCATGTCACACTGGTATTCATTTTTTGTGATGTGTACCAGACTCTGTGGTATGAGATAATATCTCGTTGTTGTTTGATTTGCATCTTCCTGATTATCAGTGATGTGGAACATTTTTCATGTATCTTTTGGCTATCTGTATCTCTTCTTTGAGGAAACGTCTGTTCATATCTTCTTCCATTTTTGGGATGGAGTTAGATGTGTGTTCTTTTTTCTTGCTAAGTTCTATCAGTCCCTTGTATATCTCAGACATTGATCCCTTATCTGATGGGTGTTGGGTGAATAGATTCTCCCATTCTGTGGATAGCATTTGTATCCAGTTAGATTCTTTTGAGGTGTAGGAGCTACTCATATTAATGTAGCCCAGTTTGTTTATCGTTGCTTCTACTTGCTTAGCAGCAGTGTTTTATCCTTGAAGATGCCTTTAGCTTCAATGTCATAGAGTATCCTGCCTATGTTTTTTTCTGTACCTTATGGTTTCAGGTCTGATATCAAGGTCTTTAATCCATTTTTATATGACAATAGTGCATGGTATTAAAGGTTTCAGTTCACTTTTATTGCATGTAGTGACCAATTACCTCAGCACAGCTTGTTAAAGAGAAATTCCTTGCTCCCCTTTGAATTTCTTGCCCCTTTATCAAAGATCAGTTTATTGTATACCTTCATGTCTCAGATGGAAACTGAGCTTCAGATGATCCAGCAATACAGATTCTAAAGATATAATGATTCCAACAAACACCATGCAAAATAGCCCTCTGTATTTTTATGTTCATTGTAGTGCTATTTACAATAGCCAGAATCTGTAAACACCTCAATTACCAAAGAACAGATTAGTGGTTAAAGAAACTGTAGTACATCGACACAATGGAATACTATGCAGCTTTTAGGAGAAATGAAGTCATGAAATTTGCTTATACATGTTGGATAAGGAGAATATATGCTGAGTAAAATGAGTTGGATGGAGAGGGATAGTCAGAATAGTCTCACTAATTTATGGCATATTCAGAAAATAAAGGATAGTAAGGTAATAATATCCAGATACAACAGAGATCAGGGCCAGAAGGACCAGTTCATTGTAGGTAGTTTTCCACAAAGGGAGTACAGTTAGGGCAGAGAATGCCTTTATGGCAATGATAGTTGGAACTGATCATTCTGGACAAGAACTGGGTCTGGATGCTGAAAAGGAATAACGTAATATGCATGGTACCCTTTAATTAATAATAGTGCAAACCAAAGGAGAGAGAGAGGGGGAAAGAGAGGGAGAGAAAGAAGAGAGAGTAAAATGTCTTCCTAAAGGCAGGCAGTTGGGAAGGTGGGAAGGAACTGAAGATATTGGTGGCTGGAACTTTGCACTGGTGAAGAGTGGTGTATGTTCTATAACTTAAACTCAATCATAAACAATTTTGTAATCATGGTGTTTAAATGAGGCAAAGCTAAGAGACAAGAATAAAAAAATAGGTGTTTGTTTTAAGGTTTAATCATGTCTGCTCAGTGTAGTAACCTGTGTATACATCTTTAGGGGGTTTCCAGAAAAACCTTCATACTTATTTGGAGGAAAAATAAGCATGCACAACTAAAAAATCTAGATATATTGCATATACCAGGTAAAAGCACTGGTAAAGAGATGTTATCAGGAAATGTTTCCTTAGAATAGTAATGAAAATATGTGTTAGCACAGAAGATACTTAGCTCACAGTGTGGCCAGCTCTGTCAGGTGTCTGGGATTATTTTCAGCACAAAAGATACCTCTAAGGCTTAAATTTCTTTCAGAATAAAAAGAATCTAATAGTGCACTTATTCTCAGGGAGAGATTTTTACTACATTATTCAAATGGTTTGTCTCTGGCCAGTGATTACATTTATTTTCCCCTAACTTAAACCTAGAGAGTTCATCTCAGTTTTTCATGATCAGGAATGGGCATGCACTACTTTATCATTTTAGTTATTTTATTATAGATATTAGATTTATGTTCCATAATAAAATATTTTACTAATTTAGTGAAATATGATGTATCCAAGCAAATATTTACTGAGTCTACTTATATATCTTAACATTTAACAAGTGAAGTAATGATAAAATTATTGCAAAATATAGTTAAAATTCATCAGAACACGCACATTTTGCTTAATATTTTGTGCAAAATAGCTATTCTTTTCTTTGAATACAATGCTAAATTTTATGAGTGAGTGCTAATGGGTTACTTTTGTTTGTTTTAAATGGAGTGATTTCTGTATGTTTGTAATGGCATTTTTTTCTTAAGAGCTTATGTAAGAATACCCAGTTACTGTTAAGTACACATTGTGATCAATGTTTTAAAAATTGTATCATAATTTCATAAGAAATAAGTGAAATTCATATAAAGTGCAATTATTGAACATATTTTAAAAATCATGTTCTTATTTATATGCCAGAATATTAAAACATTATTTGTATAAGAAATTATTAAAATATATAGTAAGTGGGGCCGGGCGGTGGTGCTGCAGGTAAGGTGCCTGCGCGGTTCAATCCCCAGGTTCCCCATATAGTCCCCCGTGCCTGCCAGGAGTGACTTCTGAGTGAATAGCCAGGAATAACCCCTGAGCGTCACCGGGTGTGGCCCAAAAACCAAAAAAAAAAATATATATATATAGTAAGAAGTATCTCTTGGTTCATTCACAAGGGATTAATTTTCAAAGAATAGGGTTCACTGGTTCACTTAGTAAACATGAATTCATTTAAACTCAGCACAAGTTAGGTTTTAAAATAATAATGTATCTAATAATAAATTTTGCTGAAATTTAGAATTTGTTGACTCAATGTACATAAAATATGTAAACTCAAATTCAAGATAAAAGAACCAAATACATATAATCAAAGGGAATTTTGAATGATTTAAATAGGAAAAGCAATCTATTTTTTCATATATATTCAACTATTTAAAAACATAATTACCGTACTCTCTTAACAGTTCAAAAGATAGAAGCTTAAATGCTAGAATAATATTGCCTTACTGGCCTGGAAGAGGAATAGCCCTCTTTCTTAACTATGTATGCTAATTATATAAGAAGTGTCCCCTTTTTGGAGGGCTATTCTTTCAAGACTAGCAGGATATTTTTTGGTAGATTTCTCCCAGTCTAGTTTCAGAATATTCACAAATATTCCATTCTACTTGTTGACCATGTTACAATAGGAATCAAACTGGTCAGTCTTCTATGCAAGTACATACTTTTTTAACTCCTCAACTAAGTCTTTGGCTCCTAGAAATGTGTTCTGGCCTATAATAGTCACTGTTCTCAATATGATTTCTACTTCTCAATTCTGTTTAAGAAGTTGCTCTCTCCACAATATTCTCATTCTCTGCACCAAATGTAAGGAATTTTTTATATCCCTCACTTTATTTTCTACATGATTGTCAGTTTTTTGCACATTGGTAGAAAAAGAATCCCATAGCAACCACAAGGCACAAAGCAGCTAGTTTATTTTTTTCCAGATTGTTTAATGAAGGGAACAGCTCAGTTAGGGAAATTGGACTATATGGTCAGGATTCAGGCATTCCAAAGACAGCTTTCTTGCTAGCTAGAATTTTCTAGCTCTTTGATTATGGCTGTCAATTTGGATTGAGAAGTAAGGTCTCTGGCAGTATGTTTTATAAGGTTAAAAGTTATAAAAATCTACAAGAAATGAAATAATTTAACAAGAGGAAAGTTAAAAGTTTAAAAATTTCCTTCTTGGTTCTCTGGGACTCCAATGATTGATGCCCAACAGCAGATGAGTGGCTAAAGAAACTCTGGTACATATACACACTGGTACACTATGCAGTCACCAGAAAAATGAAGTCATGACATTTTCTTATACATGGATGGACACAGAAACTATTATGCTGAGTGGAATAAGTCAGATGGAGAGAGATAGACACAGAATATTCTCACTCATCTATGGGATTTAAGAAAAACAAAAGACATTATTGTAATAATACTCAGAGACATTAGAGAACAGGGCATCATATGAAGCTTACCACAAAGAGTGATGAGTTCAGTTAAAGAAATAACTAAACTGACAATTGTCATGACAATTCTAGTGAGTGAGAGAAATAGAATGCCTGTCTAGAATACCGGCAGGGGGTGGGAGAGGAGGGAGATAGGGTGCATTGGTGGTGGGAATGTTGTACTGGTGAAGGGAATGGTATTCTTTTTATAACTGAAACCCAATCATGCTATGATCATGGTACTCAAATAAAGATATTAATTACAAAAAAAAGGAAATTTCCAATATTTTCTGCCCTGGCTGATACCATTGAGCAATGTTGCCACAGCAGCCAGCAAAAATGGTTGACACTCCTTACATGAATCCTATAGCCACAAATGTCATAGAGGATTTTCGTCTTATTCACTGGAAAGCATATAATACATGCTTAAAAGTACCCAAGTAATCACTGATCAACTACAAATGCTATGAGATACTTGAAAATACTAAGTGTTGCCTCTTGGCTGGTGATTATTCCCCATAATCACAGTATCACAGAATGGATAGTTTAAAGTATTTTCATAAATATTGAGAATATATATATGAAAATAAAATATATAATATAACATAAAATATATATAAAATATAGAGATAAAATAAAAAATAGTTATACTTTCAGACCATAGGAGTTACCATTATTTACTTGAGAAAACAAATTTACTGCAGACTTACTCATGAGAGTGAAAGCTCTCCTTTTCCTTTTTCATTGCTTTTGTCGTTGTTGTTGTTTGGTGTTTTTGTGGGAGGCATACCCAGTAACACTCCTTTACTCCTGGCTCTGAGCTCAGAAATCATAAACACACTGGTACACTATGCAGTCACTCCTGGTATGCTTAGTGGACCATGACAGATTTCAAGAATCAAATTAATTGGCCACGTGCAAGGCAAATGCTCTCCCTGCTGTGTTATTTCTCTACCCACCCTTTTCCTTTCCTAAATGGGACCCCTGTAATGAAAGGTCAACAAGAAAACAGTAGATTTTATGCATAATTTATATTTCATGCATTTTTATTCCCAATAATGCAGCTCATTGTAGTTTTGTTATTGTTTGTTTTTTGGTGGGGGGGGGACATATACGGTGGTATTCAGGGATTGCCCTACACTCTGGCTCTGCACTCAGAAATAGCTCTTGGCTGCAAGGGAACCATCTGGGATGCTGAGGATCAAACCTGGGTTGGTCTTGGGTAGGCTGCTCTTTGGAAATATATATGGATCCTTAGAAAAGGGATGAGAGACATGAGGATTGAGACCCAGTATGTCTGGATATGATATTTATTCACTTAAGACCTCTTATGTATAAAGTTATTTTCCATGAGATCTGAAACTCTGGTGAAGAATTTCTAGGGCCACTGGATTTCTCTTTCTGGAAATATGCCTTTAGGAAAACACAGGGAATTCAGATATAAAAAATTCAAAAAGATGCCGCCTACTTTTGATATTTTATTCAAGTGACTACTGTGATATATTGGAGACTGGCATATTCTAAATTCCAGTTGTATTTTAGGATAGCATATAACTATCAATTACTTACAGATCCTAAGATCTCTGTGTTTTTCTCCCATTGCCCTTGTAACTTCCTGTAAATGTGGTTTTTGTCTTTTATTGATGCTGTATTTTTTTCAGAGTGTAATTGTTCTGATATATGCACATGTATACATATAGTTTTCCATTTGAAAAAAGCAAATTTGCAAAAAGATAAGAAACTGGAATTGCTTTTATATGTGTTTTACATCTTCATCTGATGTTATCAGTGTTTGGGAAACTCTTGTCAACCTTTGCTCATCTGTGGATTTAGTATGTTTCCTTGCTTTGTATGTTCTGAGAAATGATTTGATAATATGTTTTTATCTCATGGAAAGCTCATTGGAAATTGCCTTGTTTATGCTCTTAGATATGACAAAGTTTTGGAAATATTTAGAGTTAATATTTTTTATTAAAATAATTTTATCATTTGGCTTGAGGGCCAACTAATAAAGGAGGCTGATTTCAACACCTAGAACTATAGTTTCCTGCACACCACCAAGGCAGACCCTCAGTCATTAATCCGAAACACTGTCAGGTGTGAATTCACCCCAAATAAGCAAAAAGTAAATATATATTGTTAAGATTATCTCATATATGCTTTAAGAACAGCATTTTAAAATTCTATCTGTGTTGCTTTATATTTCTTTATGAGTTCTTCTGATATATTGCATTCTTTTTCTAAGTATGTCTTTCTACATTTTACTTAACCACTTCGCACAAATGAAAAGGGTCTAACTTCAACCCCAATTTTGAAAATTTTTCTAAAAACAAGATACTTTAGAGAAAGATCTTATTGGCACATATATTCAAGTGTAAGAATATTTATTACATAAAATTTATTTAACAAGTACCATGGGTCTATTATACTAGTGCCACAAAAGTGTATTGTTTTACTATATTTTGAATAATAGACTTTTCTTAAATATATTCTGTCATTACATAGTGTTGATATTTATATTTTTTCTTGAATACTAAAATAATTTTTTAATTTGTGGAGCCATTTTTAGTGGTGCTTGGGTGACCATATATGTTGTTGAGTATGAACCTAGTTTTATTTATGAACCACTGTTTTGGGATCTCTTTTATAAATTCTCTAATTTTTTGTCTTGAATTTCATCATTCATTTTGAGATATACCGTTATATGTTAACTTTTGTTAGGCTTACACACTCAAATATTTTTTCTCAATGTTCTTATTATTAAATAATATATTAAATTTCTCTATAGTTTTCATTTATTACAAAAATAATATTTTCAAATATTTATTTAAGTCTTTAAATGTGTGGAAAAATATATGGCTGAAAATTGCTAATGTAAAAGATGATATTGAATCAAGGGAAAGGAAAATACTTCTAAATTAGTCACATTTGTAGCATTAAAATTTTGAATAAATGACCTTGTACTATTGTCTGTTTATCAAATCAGAATTTCTAGTTTAAACAGGCAATAACAATGAAATTAGTTAAAATGTGTTTGATGAAAATGTAACTATTTCAAATTCCTAAGAAAAGTTATGACAAATTAGTAACTTTCCTACAATAAAATAGTTGCATTATCATCCAGCCTGAGATGTTTGGTGATAATTGTCTCTATCTCACTGAAAGACACATTTACTAAAAAAGTATCACTTCTACTTCACAAGCAAATAGGTGCTTAAATAATTTGTCTGAAAATGGAAATGTAACTGAAACAGTGACAGAGGAGTGATTTATATAGTACTGTGTAAATCATGACTTTTCAGTTAATATAAATGAATGTCAGATGACTAGTCTGCTAAATTAATTTGGCTCATTTTGATAGCAAGTTTGTTCATGTGTATGTGTGTGTGTTTGCACTTACAAGAAAAGTGATGATAGCTATTGATGTGTTAGATCCATTAGCAGAAAACTTTGCAAACAGTTCCATAGTGCTAGTAAACCAGGGTCTCACACAGAAATCCAGCTAATTCCAACTTCATTTAGCAAATGGAATCAAATGAAAAGTTTAGAATATCTAAAATATATGATGTATTTATGTAATATAGTTTAAATTCAATATAGATGGTCAGTGTTAATAGCACATTACATGGTGATATAAATACAAATTTGGAAAGCTCAAAATATTTTAGTATAAACATTGTTTTAGGCAGATAATACTGAAATTGAGTGAAAGTAAAATACACTAGTGTTTAAAGAATTGCTCCCTTTGAGAAAAAATTTTTACATATTTGTTAACCAAAAGTGGATTGTTCTGTATAGGAGTAAAGGAGACAAAAGTTATGAGAGAGAGTTTTTCCTATATAGGAGATAAACAATACTATATGTGACATAATACATTTCTTGTAAGTATATTTTGAAATTTTGAACACATTTTCCTTATACTTATTTGGAAATTGTAATAAACTATTTACAACCAAAGATTATTAAAAGGTCAATTCCCATAAGTTTTCCAATAAGTATGGGAATAATTTACTTATTTACAATAAGTAACAAGCCCATATGCTTAGGAGACCAAGAAATTTAGTACAAACTTGAGACAGTGTCTTTGTTACACTTTTATTGAAATTATTTGATAATGAAAGTTTATGTTTTTTGTAAAAGCAAGTAATAAAATAGTCACACAAATATTAAACGAATAAATATGGTTCTTTAAGAAAATAAGTATTATTTAGAGACAGAAATATTGGGAGATATGTTTGAGGCTCAACCAATGTTTTTTTGAAGTTATACCCAGCTCTCTGGTGGTTTATTCCTGGCATCACTCCTGGGAGCATGTTGTGAGGGATCTAACCACTGAGAGCCACATGCAAATAAGTGGCTTAACCCAATCCCCTGCCCTATATTTCTGACCCTAAAGCAGGGGTCTCAAACTCAATTTACCTGGGGGCCACAGGAGGCAAAGTCGGGGTGATCCTTGAGTGCAAAGTCAGTAGTAAGCCTTGAACACTGGGGGTTGTGACCAAACAACTAAAACAAAACAAAACAAAACAAAACAAAAATATTCCCCCAGGGCAGGGTCACAAAATGTTGTACGGTGGGACATTTCCCGCCCATGGGCCGCAAGTTTGAGACCCCTGTAAAGTAGCAAACTTAATAATTGATCTTGCAAAACATGACCAGAGATGATAATAATGACAAGATAGCTATTTTATCAAGATGACAATTCAATTTTCTTTTCAATTTACTTAAAGAGACAACATTAATTAATTAATTAATTAATTAATAAAAAGAGAAACAAATGAATATCAAAAAAATGAAAGCCTTCTAAATTATAGGTTCCAGTGATTATAGTTCTGGGTTAGAAAATAGCTGGAAATCTGAAGGAAAAGTGAGTGAACATTTATAAAACCAGACAAAAAGTGTCTTGTAGAAGACAGAATATAGGGGCCAGAGTGATTGATTGCAAAGGTGGGTGGGTGTTTGGCTTGTACATGGCCTACCTAGCTTTGATCTCCAGCATCCCAGATGGTCTTCCAAGAGTGCAAGGAATGATTTCTGAGTGCAGAGCCAGGAGTAATCTCTAAGTGCTGCTCAATGTGGGCCAAAACCAAGCAAATAAAAGGCAAT
>PVKC010027724.1:0-15671 GCA_004027635.1 Crocidura indochinensis | reverse complement strand
AAAAAAAAAAAAAAAAAAAAGAATGGGTTTTGAAACTTTTCAAATGCTTTCTCTGCATCTATTGATATGATCATGTGATTTTTATTTTTCTTGTTGTTGATGTTGTGTATTATGTTGATAGATTTATGGATGTTAAACCATCCTTGCATCCTGGGATGAAACATACTTGTTCATAGTGGATGATCTTCTTGATGAGGCATTGTATTCTATATGCCAGAATTTTGTTGAGGATCTTTGCATGTACATTCATCAGCGATATTGGTCTGTAATTTTCTTTTTTTGTTGCATCTCTGTCTGGTATGGGTATCAAGGTGATGTTGGCTTCCTGAAAGGTATTTGGAAGTGTTTCCATTTTTTCGATTTCATTAGAGTCTTACCAGGATTGGTAGTAGTTCCTCCTGGAAAGTTTAAAAGAATTCATTAGTGAATCCATCTGGGCCTGGGCTTTTGTTTTTGGGCAGACATTTGATTACCTTTTTAATTTTATCAATAGTGTTTAGATATACTACATCCTCTTCCTTCAACCATGGAAGATTATAAGAGTCCAAGAATTTATCCATTTCTTCCAGGTTCTCAGTTATAGTGGCATAGAGCTTCTCAAAGTAGTTTCTGATTACCCTTTGAATCTCTGCCATATCAGTCATGGTCTGTCCTTCTTCATTCCTAATAGGAGTTATCAAGATTCTCTCAGTCTTTCTTTGTTAGTTTTGCCAGTGGTCTACCAATCTTTCTTATTTTTTCAAAGAACCAACTTCTGCTTTCATTGATCTTTCAGATTGTTTTTTGTGTTTTCACTTCATTTATTTCTGCTCTCAGCTTTGTTATTTCCAACTGCCTCCCTATTTTTGGGCCCTTCTGTTGAGCACTTTCTAGTTCTATAAGCTGTGTCATTAAGTTACTCAGGTAAGCCCCTTCTTCCTTCCTGATGTGTGCTTGCAAAGCTATAAATTTTCCACTCGGTACTATTTTTGCTGTGTCCCATGAGTTCTGATAGTATGTGTCTTCATTATCATTTGTTTTCAGGAATCTTTTGATTTACTTTTTGATTTCACCTCTGACCCACTGGTTATTCAGTATGAGGCAGTTTAACTTCCAGGTGCTAGAGTTTTACTTCTTTGTTCCTTTGGAATTCACAAATAATTTCAGAGCCTTGTGGTCAGCAAAGGTAACCTACAAAATTTCTATCCTCTTGATAATATGAAGATATGTTTTATGAGCCAGCATGTAGTCTATCCTAGAGAATGTCCCATGTACATTGGAGAAGAATGTGTATCCAGGTTTCTGGGGATGGATATATATATACACTAAGCCTCTTTATTCCATTTCTCTCCTCAGGTCCAGTATATTCTTGTTGGGTTTCAGTCTGGTTGATGTATTCATTGCTGACAAAACTGTGTTGAGGTCCCTCACAATTATTGTGTTGTTGTTGATGTTATTTTTCAGATTTGTCAACAATTGTATTAAACATTTTGCTGGAGCCTCATTTGGTGTCAGCCCCACTAGGCAGGAGTGTATTCGCAGAAATTCCCAGCCTGTCGTCATAAACAGTGGACCTTGCTTTTGCAAAGTACTCGCTTCTTGCCGGTTTTATTTTGATGAGGTGTTCCTGGGCAATCCCGCCCTAGAATGCACCTCTGGGAGAGTGAGGTTTTTTTTTGGAGCCTATTTGGTCCACTCCCATGATGTCCATATGACAGGAGAACAAATAAACACAAAGAAAAGACAGGACTCACAGTTCTTCGCAGTTAGCCCCACTAGGCAGGCATGGATTCGCAGAAATTCCCAGCCTGATGCCCATATCTGCATCTTTAGCATGAACTATATAATGTATTTTATATTGCTGGTTTTCATATTAGTAGTATTAATATATCTAAAGTAAATTAGTTAAAAAATTTTGTGTCTTTCAATAAAATCATGTTTAATTTATGGTCAGAAGATTTAATATGCTTTTGGTTGGTACTTGGTCTTTTGGTTATTTTCTTTTTTTCTGAACCTCAGGTAGCTTTGAATTCATGATAATGTGTAAATTGGTGTGTACTACTGGGATATTAGTAGGAAAATATTTGTTTTTGTCTTATAGCCATATTTATAGCTGTGTACCTTAGGAATGCCATTCTCTCTATTTTATATGATGGTGCATGTTGCTGTTGGTTGCAGCTGGCCTAGTTTAATAAGCCTGAGACTAGCACCATCTCTCTTCCTGAGATTGCACATTTTAAGCTATGTGCCCGTTTTTCATATGAAATGTTAAGCCCAATATACATATCTTTTGAGAATAGAGTGAGTCTATAGAGCTGGTGGAATGCAACATGCAATCAGTGGATGGTGGAAATAATCACAGTTTTTATTTTTTTAAGTCTTCCTGGAAAGGAATTAAGAGAGGTAATGGAAAACCAGAAACACATCCTGTATAATTTCAATAAAAGCGTGAAGGGGGTCATATAAGTGACATTTCACTAATGCAAAAAAACATTTTAAAAAAATATAGAAAAAGCTTACCTATTCAGCAAACATTCAAGCACTTTATAGCACCATTAAATCTCATCTCTTCCTGTTCTAGAGCCAGAGCCTGCTAGTGCTCCAATGCACGTGTTGGTTATCTTAATTTCTGCCCTAAAACTTTCTGTTTAGAAGCAGTATAACTGCTCAGGCACGTCCATGGTAAGATGATGCAAGGAAGCTCTGTGTGTGTCTGTCTGGGTAATGTGTGCAGTAGCAGAAATGCTCCTTCCTCACAGCAGTGCAAAAAAAATGAGATGGGTCGATTTGTGGCTGGTACTGGGTTAAACAAGTAATGGACAATATTAATAATCTATGCATGTCCTTGCCATGTCCCTTTTTACCCCATTCTAAACATTGTAGTGGCAAAGAATTAAAGCATATCATTCTTCAATTCTTAAATGAGCAAACCTTGGCCATTGATGAGTGTTCAATAACCTGAATTCTCTCCCCAGGAAGTCTCCAGGATACTACTCTCTTGTTCGAATCCATCAGTGCCAATATAACCTGTTCCTTTTTGTTAGGAAAATGTTTCCCTTACCAAGACCCTGAGTTCCTTTGAATCTTGGAATTAATAGTACAAATACTGAAGATCCTTCTCCAGCCAAGTCAAAGTGAATTAAGATGATGAGAATAGATTGACAATCAGTGTGGAACAAAGATAAACTATTTTAGGATACAGTAATTTAGATTAGGCATGAAAGAGAGCAGATATATCAGGTATGTATAAATATTCATTGCCATAATTGAGAGATGGTAGACAGATTGGAAAGCAAGGTAAATAAGATGTTTGTGGGATTTTCAAAAATCAGAGAATAAAATGATTAAGAAGTAAAAAGGGGATATTGTCATATATAGGCAATGGAGTAGAAACATAAACAAGACATACTACCAACTTGGATAGAAAGAAAAGGAAAAGAAGAGCTTTAGCATTTTCAATTTTTGATACAAAGGAAGAAGTTGACAAAGCAACTCCAGGCTAGATTGAAAAAATTATCTGGATCAATTTTTCTTGGCTGTGATATCATTGTCACTTACAAGTTTCAACCCTAAAATTGATCCTCACTATGCACATGTTACTTGTATGCCATCTTGATCCTACACTGCTTCTGCCCATAAACCCCCACTCTACTTCATTACTTAATCAATGAACCCCAGCACAACCAGTAGAAAACTCTACACAACAAGCATGACAATGGTGAATCTACAAGCCTCCATCATGCATAGGAATGAAGATGGCGACTCGGAGACCTGAAAAGTGCCAATCACCTATTTAGCCTATCATACAAAGAGTTTTGAGAAGCAATATGGAGGATCCTCATAGAACTCAAAGAAAGTATGCAACACTATACAACAACAAATAAGGATCAAGAGGATATAAAAATAGAAATGGGAACACTTCAAACTAAAATAACAGAACAGAAGAACTTGGTAGGAGAAAAGAAAACCACACAGATAAGCCTGTCCAACAGAGTAACACCAGCTGAGGGCATAATCAGTAAGCTGGAAGATAAGATGCTTAATAACTTCATACAACAGAAGTAATTGGAAATAAGCCTGAAAAATTATCGTACAATGGGGGAAAATCCTCAAGAATGTGAACAGATAAATATAAAACTTTTAAATAAACTAAAAATAAGCAATATAAGTTTCATTCATTGCCGAGAACAGGAAGACAATCCCCATGAAGAATTAAAGTCAAGAACATCCATCCATTCAGGATAGAATGCAAGATGCCCTTGCATTGAAATGTCCTTATGGTTTACAGCCTATTCCAAGAATCACCTCTCTCTTTGGGCCTAATCTTTCTTACCTTGAATAACAATATGTAAATACAAACTAAAAACAGAAACCAATAACTTCGTCAATTCTACTGTGATCACTCCCATTACTAAGAATTCACCAATCCTAATAATAACTATTTGATAAATATTATAGAATTGACTAAGAACATACTATGTCTAAAATGTCCATTCCAACAGTCCCAACCCCTACCAAAGAGGTATTATCAATATCACAGAGAAGCATTTTTAACAACAGAGAGAAATTAGCCTATTGAAATGTTAACAGGGGTTTACTTCACGTCAAAAGAATCCCCCTTTCCCAACATAAAAGTCTATCTCATTTTCTGTCTTTACAATACAAAGTAGATTAAAGTTTATCCAGTATTTGTTCTCCCTTTAATTTACTTAACCTATAATCGATCAATAACAGCCACATTGCTACATACTCTGATTTCATCACTTCTTACTTTTGCATTTTACAAACATACCCCACTTTATTTATCCATTATTCTATCATTGAATTGATCAACTGCTTCCACAGCCCGTTCAGTATACTAACCACCACAGTGAATATAAAAATACATTTGTCTTTTTGAATCAATATTTTTGAGTTTATACTAGAAATGCCAAAAATAGAATGTGTGGGTATTATTATAGGTATTTTTATTCTTTTTGGAAAAGTGTCCTTGACTACCTTCCACAGAGCTAAAGCAGATTACATTCTCCCTAACAGTGAAAAGGGGTTATTTATATCTGATCCTCAAGAAGAATGCTTCCAGTCTTCTTGATAATGCTGAACTCTCTTGTGTCAGATGATGACACATTGCTGTTATTTTTTGCATAAGAATAAATGATGATGAACACCTTTCCACATTCAGATACTGATCCTTTGGGGTTTATTTATTTTTAGTCATACCAGAATGTGACCAGGACTCCATCTTGGTTCTGTCCTTAGGGATGACTCATAGTGATCAAGACCTAGACCATCCAGGAGTCTCTGGTGGACCAAGGTGAAGCTTTCTGTGTCTAGAGCAGTATTGCTATAATGGATCCTGTTTATCAGGAATATGGTAAGAGCCTCTAAAGTGTCTGGAGAGATGGGATTAAGGGTTAAATTAGAGGACTTTGAATTAGCACATGAGGTGTAAATGGATTCAAGTGTTCTTTCCCTGATTTCCACAACTCCCAGATAGCATTACACAAGTTGGAAGATTATGCAAAAATTTGTTCTGACCACCATGAGGGATGCAGGAATAGGCATATGGAGCACTAAGGAACGAATTCAAGAGGAAGATCTGTGTCTGGTGGAGGAACTGCGCAAAGCTAGTGATGAACTCAGTAGTTGTATAAAGAGACAAGTACAAAGAGAGAGAGAGAGACAAAATGGACAGGGAGACAGAGAATGAAAGAGAGACTAATCGGTAGAGTCTGTGGCAATAAATATAGGATTTAATATAGTCAAAGAATATGTGTGCTAAAGAGAGAATATACAACGACAGAAAGGCCACCATAGTCTGTTTGGGAGGAAAGGGTGTGACAAGGTGCATTGAACAATGCACAACAATATGTTGTGACTAGAATATGAGCATATAAATAAACATCAGTGAAGGATTCTATTTATTCTTTGCAAGGAAAGCAATAGTGATCAATCATGTTTATTTAAATTACAAGTTACTTTATTTAAAGATCGTGACTTACATAGTTGTTCTTAATACTTTTGTTTTTGTCACTCCATGTTACAACACTCATACTTGCAACAGTGTGAAAATGGGTCCGGCGGTGGTGCTAGAGATAAGGTGCCTGCCTTGCCTGCGCTAGCCTTGGACAGACCGCGGTTCAATCCCCTGGTGTCCCATATGGTTCCCTAAGCCAGGAGCGATTTCTGAGCGCATAGCCAGGGGTAACCCCTGAGCGTCACCGGGTGTGGCCCAAACCAAAAAAAAAAAAAATGCCTTCATGATAGTCTTGAGGTAATGGAAAATCAGAAAGAAAGACTCCATCATGCATAGGAATGAAGATGGCAGCTCGGATGACCTGAAAAGTGCCTATTAACTGATCATGCAAAGAGTTTAGAGAAGCAATATGGAGGATATTCATAGAACTCAATGCAAGTATGGATCACTGTATGACAACAAATAAGGATTAAGCGGATATAAAAATATAAATGGGAAAATCAAACTAAAATAGTAGAACAGAAAAACTTGGTAGGAAAAAAGAAAAGAAAACACAGTGATAAGCCTGTCCAACAGAGTCACATCAGCAGAGGACATAATCAGTGAGCTGAAATTTGAGATGCTTAATAACTTCATACAACAGAATAAATTGGAAATAAGCAAAAATGATTGACCCAGTTATTCCAATTGTAGGGATCTACCCTAAGAACACAAGGATGCAATACGGAGCCTGGGAGATAGCATGGAGGTAAGGCGTTTGCCTTTCATGCAAAAGGTCATCAGTTCGAATCCCCGTGCCCCCATATGGTCCCCCGTGCCTGCCAGGAGCAATTTCTGAGCATAGAGCCAGGAGTAACCCCTGAGCACTGCCAGGTGTGACCCAAAAACCAAAAAAAAAAAAAGAATACAATACAAAAACCCTTCTTCACACATATATTTATTGCAGCACTATTCACAATGGACAGGCTCTGGAAACAACAAAGATGCCCTTCAACAAAATATTGGCTAAAGAAACTGTGGTACACATACAATGGAATATTATGCAGCCATCAGGAGAGATGAAGTCATGAAATTTTCCTATACATGGATGTACATGGAATCTATCTTGTTGAGTGAAATTAGTCAGAGAGAGAGAAAGAGATGCAGAATAGTCTTACTCATCTATGGGTTTTAAGAAAAATAAAAGTCATTTTGCAATAGTCCTAGGGACAATGAGAAGGGAGCTAGAATTTTCAGCACAATTTATGAATCTCACCACAAAGAGTGGTGAGTGCAGTTATAGAAATAACTACACTAAGAACTACCACAATCATGTGAATGAATGAGAGAACTGGAAAGTCTGTCGGGAGTACAGGTGGGGGTAGGGTGGAATTAAAGGAGCTTTGGAACATGGGTTGTGGGAATATTGCACTTCTGAAGGGGTGTTCTTTACATGAATGAAACCTAATCACAATCATATTTGTAATCAAGATGTTTAAATAAAGAAAAAATGTTAAAAATGATCATACAATGGGGAAAATCCTCAATAATGTGAACAGATAAATATAAAACTCTTTAATAAACTGAACAGAAACAATATAAGTTTCTTTCATTGTAGAGAACAGGAAGACAATACCCATGAAGAATTAAAGTCAAGAACATCCTTTCAATGAAACCCCCAGTGCAAAAGCATGAATGCAACCAAATGTTGCATGTCCAAAGAGTACTAGCTAAAAGAGTTCTTAAGAAAAGCACCCCAAGACTTATTCGGACACAACAAATCCCACATATAAGGAGAGAATACTGAAAGCAAAATGATCAAGTGTCCCGTCCTGTAGGACTCCATTATTCCGTGGGTATAGAGGGGATGCAGAGGAAGGAAAATGGAACAGCCAGCGTTACAGACAGTCTCTACAGGGAGTATCCTGTGAATAAACTTTGCATGCTATCTTTACACAGGAAAAAAATTCACCTTAAGATAGTGAAGCTTCAAAGATATCTCAAGCTTCCTGGAATGTGCTACTGATAGAATGCTGTGGCATTTCTTTGATCTCTTGGGGTAGTTAATAGCTAATGCCTAGGTTATGTATTCAGGCCACATAAAGCAGCTTGTCCTGCAGAATTCCATATCAATATTTGGTCTCTGGTAGTGTCTGTCATGTCCCCCTTCCGTGTGTAAATGAAAATGTGGGTGGAGAGCCTGTCTTAGGCTACTTGATGGGGCTACCAGGGTCAGCACTCAAAACTAAGAAACAATTTCGTTCTGTCCAATCATTAACTATATGCAGGAGTGTGACTCTGACTCCTGGCATCGAGCTATTCCCGTCCGTGGCCACTTCACAGCCAGGACCACGAGGAAGATCTGATTAGCTTTACAAGCTGCAGGGCATCCTGTGGAAGTGGTTTTACAGAGCTTAAATGCAGGGTCAGTAAAGTCAGCGTCCAGAGCCTCTAGACGTTGGTAATGGACAGCTGGAGTCTTTTTGGTGGCAGAGTCATCCATAGTTTTATCAAAATCTGCTAATTTACAGAATGCGCAAGGGCCAAAAGAAATGAGCAACAAAAATACTATGAAAGGTCCCAGCAGAGTGGATATCCAATCAGAGTTGATATCCATGGGGAGGTGAACAATTTTGGTACCTGGACTCACTCTGTTCTGTTTGTCTTTCTCTATCCTTTAGGATTTTCTGTACCTAATTAATGCTGTCATTAACCCATATAAATATTTTCTTTTTATTTTATTTAAACACCTTGATTGCATACATAATTGTGTTTGGGTTTCAGTCATGTAAAGAACACCACCCATCACCAGTGCAATGCTTCCATCACCATTGTCCCAAATCTCCCTCCTCCCACCCACCCCCCGCATGTACTCTAGATAGGCTCTCCACATCCCTCATACATTCTCATTATTAGGACAGTTCAAACTGTAGATATTTCTATAAGTAAACTCATCACTCATTGTGCTGAGCTTCATGAGGTGAGCTGGAGCTTTCAGCTCTTTTCTCTTTTGTGTCTGAAAGTTATTATTATTGCAAGAATGTCTTTAATCTTCTTAAAACCCATAGATGAGTGATACCATTCTGCGTTTTTCTCTCTCTCTCTCTGACTTATTTCACTCAGAATGAAAGATTCGATCTATTGATATGATTATGTGATTTTTATTTTTCTTGTTGTTGATGTTGTGTATTATGTTGATAGATTTACGGATGCTAAACCATCCTTGCATTCCTGAGATGAAACCTACTTGATCATAGTGGATGATCTTAATGAGGCATTGTATTCTATTTTCCAGAATTTTGTTGAGGATCTTTGCATCTACATTCATCAGCGATATTGGTCTGTAATTTTCACTTTTTTGTTGCATCTCTGTCTGGTTTGGGTATCAAGGTGATGTTGTCTTCATAAAAGGTATTTGGAAGTGTTTCCGTTTTTTTATTTCATGAAAGAGTCTTGAAAGTATTGGTAGTTCGCCTGGAAAGTTTAAAAGAATTCATTTGTGAATCCATCTGGGCCTGGGCTTTTGTTTTTGGGCAGACATTTGATTACCTTTTTAATTTCATCAATAGTTATGGGGGTGTTTATATATGCTACATCCTCTTCCTTCAACCATGGAAGATTGTAAGAGTCCAAGAATTTATCCATTTCTTCCAGATTCTCAAATTAGTGGCTTAGAGCTTCTCAAAGTAGTTTCTGATTACCCTTTGAATCCCTGCCATATCAGTAGTGATCTCTCCTTTTTTATTCCTAATATGAGTTATCAAGTTTCTCTCTCTCTTTCTTTGTTAGTTTTACCAGTGGTATATCAATCTTGAATATTTTTTCAAAGAACCAACTTCTGCTTTCGTTGATCTTTTGGATTGTTTTTTGGGTTTCCACTTCATTGATTTCTGCTCTCAGCTTTGTTATTTCCTTCTGCCACCCTATTTTTTTTTTTGGTTTTTGTGTCACACCCGGCAGTGCTCAGGAGTTACTCCTGGCTCCATGCTCAGAAATTGCTCCTGGCAGGCACGGGGGACCATATGGGGCACCGGGATTCGAACCAATGACCTTTTGCATGAAAGGCAAACGCCTTACCTCCATGCTATCTCCCAGGTCCCTGCCACCCTATTTTTGGGTCATTCTGTTGAAAACTTTCTAGTTCTATAAGCTGTGTCATTAAGCTACTCAAGTAAACCCATTCTTCCTTCCTGATGTGTGTTTGCAAGGCTATAAATTATCCTCTCAGTACTGCTTTTGCTCTGTCCCATAAGTTCTGATAGTTTGTGTCTTCATTATCACTTGTTTCCAGGAGTCCTTTAATTTCCTCTTTGTTTTCATCTCAGGCCCACTGGTTATTCAGTATGAGGCAGTTTAACTTCCAGGTATTAGAGTTTTTCTTCTTTGTTCCTTTGGAATTCACAAATAATTTCAGAGCCTTGTGGTCAGCAAAGGTAGGTGGTCAGCAAAGGTAGCCTGCAAAATTTCTATCCTCTTGATAATATGAAGATATGTTTTATGTGCCTGCATGTAGTCTATCCTGGAGAATGTCCCATGTACATTGGAGAAGAATGTGTATCCAGGTTTTTGGGGATGGAGTGTCCTTTATATATATACTAGGCCATTTTCCTCCATTTCTCTCCTCAGGTCCAGTATATTATTGTTGGGTTCCATTTTGGTTGACCTATCTATAGTTGATAAAGCTGTGTTTAGGTCCCCCACAATTATTTTGTTGTTGTTGATGCTATTTTTCAGCTTTGTCAACAATTGTATTAAATATTTTGCTAGATTCTCATTCTGTGCTATATGTTTAGAAGCGTGATTTCTTCCTGCTCTACATGCCCCTTGATTAATATATAATATCCATCTTTGTCCCTTACAACCTTCCTGATTATAAAGTTTGCATTATCTGATATTAGTATGGGCACTCCAGCTTTTTTATGGGTGTTTTTGCTTGGATAATTTTCCTCCAGCCTCTTATTTTGAGTCTATGTTTGTTCTGAATATTCAGGTGCATTTCTTGTAGACATCAGAAAGTTGGATTGAGTCTTTTGACCTATTTAGCCACTCTGTGTCTCTTACCTGGTGCACTTAGTTTATTGACATTGAAAGAAAGAATTGTCCTGGCATTTGATGCCATCTTTATGTCGAAATTTGGTGTGCCTTTTGGTTAGTCTTGTCTTAAATTAGGTCTTTCAGTTTTTCTCTTAAGTGTTGGTTTGAATCTGTAAAGTTTCTGAGCTGTTTTTTGTCTGTGAATCATGTATTATCCGTCAAACCGGAAAATGAGTTTTGCTGGGTACAGTATTCTAGGTGAAGCATTCATTTCATTCAGTCTTGTCACAATATCCCACCACTGTTTTCTGGCCTTGAGTGTTTCAGGTGACATGTCTGCTGTAACTCTCAAGGATGCTCCCTTGAATGTAATTTCCTTTTTTGATCTTGCTGTTCACAGAATTATGTCTCTATCTGTGGGATTTGTCATTGTGACTAGGATGTGTCTTGGGGTATTTTTCCTGGGATTTCTTTTGGTTGGTACTCTTCGGGCATGCAAGATTTGATCACATATATTCTTTAGTTCTGGAAGTTTCTCTTTAATGATGTTCTTGACCATTTATTCTTCCTGGAAATTTTCTTCCTGGGTCTCTGGGACTCCAATGATTCTTAGGTTGTTTCTGTTGATTTTATCATATACTTCTATTTTCATTTGTTACCATTCTTTGACTATTTTTCATTGTTTGTTTGTTTGCTTTAAGTTTTTTCCAATTTCTCGCTCTGTATGGAGTTGTTATTCATCTCATCTTCCACAGCGCCAATTCTATTCTCAGCTTCTTCTACCCTCGTGTTGAGATCATCCATTTTACCATTCAATTCATTTACTGAGTTTTTCAGGCCAGTTAGTTGACATGTTATTTCAGTTTGGAGTTTTGTGATTTCTGTCATCATATATTCTTGGTTCTTATTGGTGATCTCTTCAACTCGGTCCATGGTTTCTTTGAGTTCTTTCAGCATCTTCCATATTGCTTTTCTAAAGTCCTTATCTGAGAGATTGATTAGTACATTGGTCAGTATCTGGTCATCAGAATTGTCATCTTCGTTCTCTATGTTCTATGCTGGCCTGCATTGTTTCCCCATTGTCCCACTAGTATTGTGTGTTTTTCTACGTGTTGCGGTGGTATTCATTGGGTAAGTGATGTGCGTAGCCACACTCCTCTGGTTCCGCCCTTTCTGGGTGTGTCAATTTGCCTACAAGGGAGTGGAGTCCTCGAGGATGAGGCCTCTCAAAGGATCAAATCTTGGGCCTAGACACACAGCAGAGAAGACTGTCCAGAGAGAAATGTTGGGCTTCAGTGATCCAGCACAGTCCTTAGTGTGATTTTTTCTCTTCTTATTGTGATGATGTTCTTTCCTTAGAAAGAGTGCATGGCCACTTAGCAATAGGAGCATGCTCTTCTGCAGCCTCTTTTCAGCCCACTTCCACGAGGTCCGGACGACAGGAGAGGACAAATAAACACAAAGAAAAGACAGTACTCACAGTTCTTCACAGTCAGCCCAACTAGAGAGGCTTGGATTCACAGAAATTCCCAGCCTGACGTCACAAACAGGGGACCTGGCTTTTACAAAGTACTTGCTTCTTGCCGGTTTCACTTTGATGAGGTGTCCTGGGTGATCCCACCCTAGAATGGATCTTTGGGAGAACAAGTTTTTTTTTTTTTGGATCCGATTTGGCCCACTCCCACGAGGTCCGACAACAGGAGAACAAATAAACACAAAGTAAAAACAGGACTCACAGTTCTTCGCAGTCAGCCCCACTAGGCAGGCGTGGATTTGCAGAAAATCGACACGTATTGTTAAAGTAGTAATCATCTTATCCCAAAGCAAATCATCAACAGGTCTAATGGTTAATCTAGGCATTAACAATACTAAAACACTATAATCACCATAAGCAAGAAACTTTTCAGTAACAATATGGGGAGAAAGTCCAATGGAACAAGCAAAATAAGTGGTGTTTGGGGCTTGAACAAAGATGGAAGAGTTGGACAGGGGGTGCTCATATGCGATCCGAGTAAGCAAAGTCCCACGCTCATGACCTGTCTCAAAGGTATGCCTTGATGCGTCTCAGCTACCCATGGAGGTCATTAGGGCCGTTGGTAGCAGTTGGTGTGCCAAAAGTTGTGATTCCTTCATAGAAGGCCTTCGGGGCAAAGCATCAAATCCAGCATTCCCCATGGGCAGAGTCAGTCAGAAAAAGGTCGGGCAGGACTGGTGGGTTGAAGGACTGGACTCGTGGGTGACAAAGGGGTGGCAGGCTCTTTTGAGGTGGATGAAGACAGGAATGCGGGAGGCTGTGTTAGGTCTATAAGGAAACGACTTGGCAGGAGGCAAAATGGTTACTTGGGTTTTTGTTTTATAATAAATTTTTCCATAAATTTAATTTTTCATATAAAAATAGTTTACTTAGTCTTCTGGCCTTGGTTTACAGGAAGAAGACACTAGCAGTTTACATTGCAGAAATTATTTCAGAATACCACGGGAATGCTTACTGACTTCTCTCAGACGTTAGACTTCAAAGAATTTTATAATTAACAATCGCCAATTTTTCAAAAACTTTTAAATGGAATCTTCATGATCTTCTTAAACTTCTTAGTTATTTTCTTAAACCTTGATGTTTCTCTCTCTAGACACATGTGCATATTTCTTCTGGCCTTAATTAACACATGGCAGGAAAGGTGGGTGATTTCAAAGTCCGGAAATTCTCCAGGGAAATTTATCCCCAATGGTCATTGAGAAATTTGGTGTTTACTGTCCCCTACATCTTCTGCCATGTTTTCAGAAGGACAAAGCCAGCTTAACACATAATTTTTAACATATGATCTTTAGTTGCAGAATGCCACAGTCTGTCAGCTGCTAAGTGATCAGACTGGACAAGTTGTGAAAAAAATTGAAATCTCAAAAAATTTTGAAAATTGTGTTTTATCATGAAATATAGAGATAACAAATAAACGGACAACACTAAAAACAACATTTTACACTCATGGCCACTTGCATTCAGTACAACACACACATAAACAAAAAAAAAGATTGATCCAAAATTTATGTTAGAAAAATTGACCCAGGTAAAATTTGACAAACACTTTTATATATTTAGCTAGCATGTTTGTAAGAAAAAAAATTTTTGTAGAAAAACTTTTTCAGAACTTAATGTAAACGGAGTGGAGCTTTGCTGAAAATAAAAGCTTTAAGGTTGAAATTTAGCACAAAACATTTTTAAAACAATCCTAATTTGAAGTTTAAAACATTAAGTAAAATGGTTAGTAAGCAGTTAAAAAATTTTAAGTAAAATGGTTAATGAGCACTGTAGAAGGAGCCTCCACTCTGAAGTATGATATCATCTGCTGTAAGTAAATAGGTTTCCTTTAAATTAGTTTCATAGTAGAACAGTAAGACAATTGTAATAAAGTGTTAAAATTTTTATGATTAAACACAAGAGCATAAACCATGACTATTAAAGGTATGAAAAACTGGCTTTAAAAACAAACAACTGTTCCTACTTTGAAGATTTCAAGTGAATAATTTGAAAAAAAATATTATATAATAAATTAACAAAATGTTTATATCATTATAAAATGTAGTTAAAGACACTTGATGCATTTCCACTCCTTGAGCATAAGACCAAAGTCATATTTGATACTTGTTGGCAACCTGCTTATAAGATTTAGTTATTTTTATAATGTTAATTAACAATGTTATTTTAAAAAGGCTAGCCACAACATTTTCCATATACTTTTGAGATCAAAATAATTTTCCAATAGAAATATAAAAGATTCAAATTTTAACATTTTTGTCTGTTTGAATTTTAATATACCAAAAGTTTTTTTGTATTTTTACAGTTGATAGAGTTGTTATCTTGCTCTAAAATTTCTGAGGCATAAACAAAGAAATTTTAGTGCCCTTATCTCCCTGTTGCTCTTTCTCCCTAGAGATTTTTTTTACATCTCCACCGCTATCTGTCATCTTTAGCAGAGCAATAAAACTTGCCACTACAAAGAGACACACAGACTATTTGTGCTCAAATTAAGCCAAATTTTACCAACTTTAAGGGGGAGGTGATATTCTGTCCCAAATTTTTGTCTGCATTTGGACTACTTTGGAAACTTACTGTTTCCAATACAGGTAGAGAATATGCCACATATACACTACCTCTGCATAGATTAAAGGGCTTGTTATGACATTTTTAAACACTTTTAAAACCTCATCATTTTACGAACTGTGCAGAAGTGTTATCAGTGGATATTATGGTGAACACATCATTAATTATATAGGCAGCATGTTCATTAGAAGACCCATTCATAAATATGACATTTGCTTTAGTAATAGGAGAGTATTATGTTATAATGGGAAAAATACAAACATGCATATTTTTACACTGTATAAACTTATTTTCTGGATAATGAATATCAATTTTTCCTTAAAGGAGGCACATGCCTAAGGCCAGTTATTTGTATTTTGAATCAGCCAAATATACTGTTTTATTATAAGGTTGAATAAGATAATTAGATTTATTTTCAAAATAATTTTTCAAAATTTATTACCTCTGCTACATATATTTGACAAAGTGTAGGGCTGACAAAGTAATAACCTTCCATTGAGAATGCAGGGAGGGGCCAGTACAGTTAATAGCAGGAAGGCTAACGGCAAACCTTTTACAGTCAGCAGGGTGCAATGGTATAGGGGGAAAAAGCAATCTTTTTTTTTT
>PVKC010027723.1:0-15672 GCA_004027635.1 Crocidura indochinensis | reverse complement strand
CATGAAGGGTGGAACCTGGGTTGTGCACGTGTATTCCAACCTCTGTGCCCTCTCCAAGGCCTAATGGGTATTTTTCACACTTCCACTTGCAGACCATCTCCTGTGTGAAGCTTACCTTATATGGAGAACATCAGCCTCTCAGTTTTGAAGGTAGAAAAATAAGATTCATAATGTTATCAGCAACCTGTGAATACTTATTTCCTGCTCTCAACTAATCTACCATTTTTTACTATTTTGGTTTTGGGGGCCTCATCTGGTGCAGCTCAGGGACAACTCCAGTGCAGACGGGAGTGGCTCTTTTGTTTGTTTGGGTTTTTTTGGTCACACCCAACAGCGCTCAGGGGTTACTCCTGGCTCTAAGCTCAGAAATCTGTCCTGGCAGGCTCAGGGGACTATATGGGATGTCGGGATTCGAACCACCAACCTTCTGCATGAAAGGCAGACGCCTTAACTCCATGCCATCTCTCCGGCCCCTGGGAGTGGTCTTGATGGTGCAAGGGGAACCATGCAGTGCTGGGGTCACATGCAGGCTTCCTGTTAACACAACCTGTTTTCATAATTTTCCGGAGTCCACACCCGCCAGCATTGGGGGGTTACTCCTGTGTCTGTGCTCAGAAATCAATTGCTCCTGGCAGGCTCCGGAGACCATACTGGGATGCTGGGATTCTAATCACCATCTGTCCTGAGTTGGCCGTGTGCAAGGCAAATGTCCTACTGCTGTACTATCTCTCTGGACCCCATGTTCTCTTAATATTTTATTTTTTTTGGTTTTAAGGCCACACCTGGTGACGCTCACGGGTTACTCCTGGCTATGCACTCAGAAAACGCTCCTGGCTTGGGGGATCATATGGAACGCGGGGGGATTGAACCGAGGTCTGTCCTGGGTCAGTTGCATGTAAGGCAAACTCCCTACTGCTGTGCCCTCGCTCTGTCCACCCCCCCATGTTCTCTTAATTTTTTTTGTTTGTTTTGCTTTGTTTTTGGTCACACCCGACAGCGTTCAGGGGTTACTCCTGGCTCTACACTCAGAAATCGCTCCTGGAAAGCGTGCAAGGCAAATGCCTTACTGTTATCCCACCCCCATTCCTCCTGTGTAATCTTACCTGTTAATAGACCTCCCAAAGACTAGGGGTAGATAACAAAAGGCTTTTTTTTTTTTGGTTTTTGGGCCACACCCGGTGACGCTCAGGGGTTACTCCTGGCTATTCGCTCAGAAGTCGCTCCTGGCAGGCACGGGGGACCATGTGGGGAACGGGGGGATCGAACCCCGGTCCATCCTAGGTTGGCGCAGGTAACCACCACCGCCCGGCCCCAACAAAAGGCTTTGACCTGAAGAACGAGGGGGGAATTTGCCTGGATGGAGAATGGAGAAGTTAGCAGGGGGAGACAGCTGAGGAACAAGGTACAATGCAGGGCTAAATAAGAATCCAGTGTAGGGGCCCGGGAGATAGCATGGAGGTAAGGTGTTTGCCTTTCATGCAAAAGGTCATCGGTTCGAATCCTGGTGCCCCATATGGTCCCCCGTGCCTGCCAGGAGCAATTTCTGAGCATGGAGCCAGGAATAACCCCTGAGCACTGCCGGGAGTTGTGGCCCAAAAACAAACAAACAAAAAAAGAATCCAGTGTAAATGGTTATGATAGGCCACATATGTTGGCCAGGGTAAATAAAGATGTCACTTCCTAAAGAAGCCTGACTGCATGTGAGTTTTCTACCCGCCGCTCTTTTGAACCCAGATACCCACCGGCTGGAGAAGGTGGAGCCACGTGGTCCTGAGCTGGAAGAGAAAGGCCTCCATCACCATCCACCTCCAGCCAAGCCCATCCAAAGGGCTTAGCAGGGGTCTCAAACTCGCGGCCTGCAGGCCCTTTCTGGCCCTCGTACAACATTTTGTGGCCCTGCCCTAGAGGAATCTTTGTTTTGTTTTGTTTTGTTTTCCCAATGTTCAAGGTTTACTACTGACTTTGCACTCAAGGATCACCCCGACTTTGCCTCCTGTGGCCCCCAGGTAAATTGAGTTTGAGACCCCTGGCTTAATGCGGGTTACTCCTGGCTATTCATTCAGAAGTCGCTCCTGGCAGGCACGGGGGACCATATGGGGAACCGGGGGCTCGAACCGCGGTCCGTCCTAGGTTAGCGCAGGCACCTTAGCTCCAGCGCCACCACCCGGCCCCAATGCAACACCTCTTTTTGGTTTTTTTTTTGGTTTGTTTGTTTTTGGGTCACACCCGGCAGTGCTCAGGGGTTATTCCTGGCTCCATGCTCAGAAATTGCTCCTGGCAGGCACGGGGGACCATATGGGGCACCAGGATTCGAACCAATGACCTTTTGCATGAAAGGCAAACGCCTTACCTCCATGCTATCTCCCGGGCCCCCAATGCAACACCTCTTAATGCTTACCTTCATGCTATCTCTCTGGCCCCATGTTCTCTTAATTTTTAAAATTAAGCCCTAACCTTAGTTTTCTCAGTTAATTTTTATGGGGGCCACAGCTGTGTATACACCTAGAAACACAGTAGCATAAAATATTGCAAGGGTGGGTCAAAGGATGAGTTTGGCTTTTGCTTTTGGAGCCTCATTCATACTCTGGCACCACGGGGTTGTGGTCCCTCTGAGCATTGCCTGGTGCAATAAGCAACTTAGGGGGCCCTTGTGTGGGAGGGAACCTCTAAGTACTCGGGACTTCTGAGTCCCTGCTGTTGCAATGTTGTCCTGCCAATGGCATTGCAAGAACAGCTTTGTTTGGGCACTCTCAGAGCCTAAGCCCATGTGTCCTGGGCACCCTCAGCTCATCCCAGAGCAACTTCAGAGCCATTGAACCAGTGACCAGGAATATAACTACTAGGAAGGACTTCGGACAGCTTGGTATCCAGTACCCCTCTTGGGAGAGTGTCTGGTGGAGCAGACATGTGTCACCATCCCATTATCACAACTGATCCCTCCTGAGTAGATGATGTCACCAACCGGGGCTCCCGGGATGGGCTGCTGGACTGCTCTGCCTGTGCCCACCAGCACCACCCACAGATGCAGAGTGGCAGATGGGCCCCGGGCAGGTGGGCCCCACCTACCAGGAAACCAGCACAAGGGGCCCATGGCGGACACCTAGGAGTCCCACTTGGGGTGAGGTCCAGCCTCAGGGTCTGAGTAAGGTCTGCTGGCCCATGGATAGGTGCCCAGTCTCACTCCACCCAGCCGGCAGCGTCCCCAGTGTCAGGCAGCTGCTCCTACAGGAACAAGGTAGCTGTCCCCTGCAGAGCTCACCCTCAGTCCCTGGTGCCACCCAGTCTGACTCCCACGCAGGCCCTGCCCAGCCACCCTGGGTATCCTGTGTTTACCCATCAGCTGACAGGACAGAAAACCTGGCAACCCCAGCCTCCTAACAACACCTGCCCTGCCTTGCAGCCTGCTTGGGGTGGCCTAGCAGTGCAGGGACCCTCCAAAGAGCCAAGAAGCCAAGAAGGGAGGTTGGCCAGGCTCTCAGGTGGACAGGATGCAGGACTTCCCAGGAGAGCAGATGACCCAGCTGTGCCTGCGACTCCTGCAGAAGGTCAGCACCCAGCAATGTTCTTGGGTTCTTTCCTCTCCTCCTTTTTCCTTGCTTGGTCTTCCTAGCAGTGTGCAGTGGCATCTGACCAGGCCAGCGGTGCGGCCATGCCAGCGATGACCAGGCCACCCGGCTGAGGAGAAGAGCTCAGGGCCCCCCGGAGCCCTCCCCTCACTGGCTGCCCAAGGGGACACCATGGAAGGGTCCTCAGAGCACAGCGAGATGGGGCACATGGTTCCCTTCTTTCCTGACCCCTCGGCTCTGGCAAATCTCTCCTCACAGGCACAGACCCCAAGATGAAGGAACTTGTGCTTCTTTGGGTTTTCTTTGCATTATTCTCTTGTGTTTTTCATTTTATTATTGTTGCTCTTGGTTTGGGGGCTACTCCTGGATCAGTGCTGGAGGACCACACCCTTCATGAGGGGGCGTCTGTGTGGTACTGGGAAGGAGTCAGGCCCACAGGCACACTCAGTCCCTGGAACAGATTCCTGTCTTTGTGCCCTTACTTTGTGCCCAGGTCTCAGCCCCGCCCCCCAGTCCACGATGGTGCTTTGGGAAGGTCCCTGAGGTCTCTGAGCACTGCCCACAGTAACCACATAGAGTGACTGCATGGTCCCTGGGACACAGAGGCCATGCCTGCTGCACAACCTGCTCCTGTCACCCATCTCAGCCACACCCCACCAGACTGCCTCGCAGGGAACCTTCATCCCTGTCTCTGTCTTGCAGAAACTGGAGCAAGAGCGTGAGAATATGGATGATTCTGAGGAACCCCAGCGTCTATCGGGTGAGACAGCTGCTCAGTGAGCGGGCCCAGGAGCCCTCAGCACCTCTCTTCCTTCCTCTCTCCCCCATCGTGACCTCGAGACCCTTTGTCCAGGGCTGAACCACAGTGGCCCACACCATACCCCACAGGGTGCCCCAAACACCACCGTCCCTGAGAGTCAGGCACTGTGGGGGCTGGATCTGTGACCCCTGGAGGGCTGGGCTGATGTGATCCCCAGCAAGCACTGTCCCATAGAGTCCGACAGGCGGCTGCGGAGCGCTCTGCGGAGGAGGAAGCAGCTGCTACGCAGGCTATGGGTATGACGGGTCAGGACTTGGGGGTGTGTGTGAAGGGCTGGGCACATAGGTGGGATCGCACACAGAACCCACAGACAGTGGAGCATACGCAGTGGAACCTGCACTCAGTGGAACCTTCACACACGAAACATGCAGAGGAACCTGCACACGGAACCACACATAGAACCTGCACTCAATGGAACCTCTACAGCAGTACCTGCAGAGGAACATGTACACAGTGGAGCCTGCTCTCAGTGAAACCTGCACACATAAAACATGGATAGAGAAACCTGCACACGGAACCACACATAGAACCTAGTCAGTGGAACCTGCACACAATGGGACCTACACAGCAGAACCTACGCAGAGGAATCTCCACATGGAAACGCCACAGTGGAACTTACACACAGGACAACCTAAACAGTGGAACACATGGAACTTTCATATTTGAAATCTGTGCGGGCTGCAGTGTGGGTGGGTTCCAGGATTGGCTGTGCCAGTGCCAACATTCCACCCTGGGAAGGAACCATGAACGATATGCTACCAGCCTGAGCCTGTTCCCAGGACGTGCCTGTGCTGGGCAGCAGGGACATTGGCAGCTAGCCAGAGCGTGGTGAGTGTGACCATTCACGGCTCAACTTGTCTTGCAGGACCAGCACCTCCTGGAAGAGCTTGCTGGGCCACCGGCCTGGAGTGGGACCAGCAGAGGAGCCCCTGGGTCAGCACCGCCCCCCGAGCTGCAGCCTCCGGAGCTCCCACGCATCATCCAGCAGTCGGTCAGTCTCTGTGTGTGCAGAGTTGCCACTTGCCCCTGGGTAGAGGACAGCTCAAGGGCTCTTCCATGCTCCGTCCTCATGGGCCAGCCTGCATGGGGCCTTGCCCTCACTATGAGCAGCAGGCATTGTCAGCCCAGGAGGTGGAGGAGCAAGACAGCAGGAAGAGGCATGGAAAGAGAGAATAAAGCTGTGATGATTGTCCTCTCCTGTCCCTCACTGACACTTTTCCTCTCTTCTTTATTGGTGGGTGAGGGCAGACCAGGTAGTGCTTAGGACTTACTCTGGATTCTGCACTAGGGGCCATTCTTGGGGGTATTCTGGGAGGTCTTGGCAGACCATATGGGGGTACTGTGGATCAAACCCGGGTCAGCCGTGTCGAGACAAACCCTCCCACCCACTGTGCTCTCTCCAGCCCCAACTTTTTGGATTACAGCCTTGCCCTTTTGATTTCATTTAATTTTCATCACTGTTCAATTCTATTTTTTGTTTATATTTTGCTTTTGGGGTCACACTTAGTGAAGCTATGGCTTACTCCTGGCTCTGCACTTAGGAGTAACACCTAGGAGTGCTCAGGGGACCACATGGGGTGCTGTATGGATTGAACCTGTATCACTGGCATGCAAGACAATTGCCCTACCACTGTTCTATCACTCAGGCCTGTGACCTTATAGCTTTAACATATGAATTTGGGGTCTGACAGAACCGTCCACAAAACATCCCACTCTAAGTGATATCCAGATATAAACATCTATGTAGAACATGTTTATCCTCAAGGGACAATAATTTATATTTAGTTTATAATTTATCATTTATTTATATTTAGTTTTGGGGCCCACACCTGGCTCTGCACTCAGGAACTGCTGCTGGCAGGCTCAGGGGACCATATGGGATGCTTGGGATTGGACCTGGGTTTGTCCTGGGTCAGCCGTGTGCAAGGCAAATACCCTACTGCTGTGCTAACAGACTCAGGGACACTAATTTAAAGTTATTTCTGAGCAGGAAGATCTGTGATGGCTGGTGGTGGACAGATGGACTGAAGGGTGTTTGGGGTTGATCAACAAGTGGCTGGCTGTGCTGACACTGGAAGCTAGGGCACAGCAGGTAACTTCTCTCCTGTTCCCTAGATCCCTCCGCCTCCAGCCACCATCATTCAGCAGCTTCCACAGCAACCACTGGTGGCACAGCTGCCTCCTCCCCAGCCCTTTCCCACTCCAAGGTCAGCAAGCATCAAGGAAGGTAAGTGTCCAAGTTAACGTTAAGAGGAGCGAAGTCTAAGGTGGTTGGTTCGAATCCCAGTGTCCCATAAGGACCCCCGTGCCTGCCAGGAGCTATTTCTGAGCACTTAGCCAGGAGTAACCCCTGAGTACCATTGGGTGTGCCCTCCCCCCCCCCCAAAGAAAAAAAAAAGAGGAACGAAGTCCTTCACTGAGAGCATTTTTGTTAAGTTGATCACTGAAGTGATATATTTGCCAGAGGGTGGGAAATAAGATCTAAGTTGAAGAAATCTTCGTAGAGGATTGGGGATGTCACGCAGTGGCGAAGCCTGTGCAGTTTACAGCCCCTGGAAAACATAGGAAATGGTAACCAGTGACTGTCTCTGAGGGAAGGAGGCTGGGCTATGGTCCCCATTTTGCCAGCTACACAGAAACCTGGTTAGGTGGTTCCATGATTTCAACTTTTAAATGGTCAGCTTGAGGGGGTGAAGTAAAATAAGGCCGCGGGTCCTGAGTCCTCTCTTAGCCGAGAGGCTGCAAGGATGTGGCCTGACCCTATGGTGAAATCTGTTACCCAGCGAAAGAACCCATGGAAAGGCTCATCCAGACAGCTGCGGGCAGAGACAGCCCCATACTGTATCCCACCTTGACTGAGACAGGGAAGCCTGTGGAGTTTATATCTCTCTGGGCCAGCAGCAAGTCAGTCCCCAAGGCCACAAGAAAAGTTTGATAAGCTCTGTAGGGCCTCAGTAAGGGACTATACTGACCCCTTCTGATACTTTCAGCCCAATGTGAGACATCGCGTGGAGAGAAAGGTTCTGGAGACTGCACTTGTGTGCATGTGTGTGTATGCGTGCGAGTGTGTATGCAGATGTGTGCCTATGTGGTGTGCATCCGTGTGAGTATATACAGGGTGCAGCCGTATGCCTCAGTCAGGTAAGTTGTGGTGGCTTCCAAGAGCCCCGTGTGTGCTGCCGGTCCTCCCGCAGACATGGTGGAGCTGATGCTGATGCAGAATGCGCAGATGCACCAGATCATCATGCAGGGGCTGATGCTGAAGGCTCTGCCACCGGCTGCGCTCCAGGTGGGCTCAGTGAAGGGCTGGGGCTGGAGACCGTCCAGTCTGGCCAGGTGCCTTAGGGTCCCTGGGAATCCCTGGCACTGAGCTCAGTGAACTGCCCCTCCAGGGGGAGGGTCCCTGAGGTGGGTGCTGTTTGAAGGGCTGTGCGGCCTCTAAGGTGGGTGCTGTGCTAAGGACCCACAGCAGATGTCTCCCGGGGTCCCGAGAGCCGAGAGGCAGAAGCAGCCATCTGTGCACCATCACCACTACGCACCACTGGGGCCAGCGGGCTACTCTCTATGGCCCCCCATGGTCTCAGCCACTACTTTGCCTTCCGCTGGCTTCCTGCCCACCCTGCGCCATGTGGCTGGGCCTGCTGCAGCTGCCTTTAGCCCGTAAGTCCCAGCCAGACTCCTGGGGACAGGGTGGGACCCCTAGGCACCTCCATCTCTGCCTGAGGTTGCCCTACCCTTTGAGGAAGCCGCTCTTGTAGGCTCTGAGCCTGTCCCAGGCTTGCTCAGTGGGTGCCATGTACCCACAAAAACATGTCATCTGGACACACCACACTGGTGTCTTTCCTCTCCTAGGGCAGCTGATGGGGTCTCAACAGCCCAGGCTCCAGGCCTGTGAGTCCCACCACAGTCTGGCAAGGAGAGGACCAGCTCTGGTGAGTGCAACAAACCTTGGGACAAGGTGGGGACCCGGAGCTATGGGCCTTCTTGAGGTTCTGAGGTGCAGGCAGAACAAGATCGAACACCTGAGGGCAAGAGGGGCTGGACCCAAGTATGGTGGGCCCATTGGGACTGCAAGAAACAGGTGTTAAGTGAGTGGTTAGTAGGCGAGTGTCTCCCTGGCCTGGACCTGCTGCAGGGGCTGAGTCAAGGGTCTCTACTCCTGCCTCCCCTTGGGGGGATTCTTCCCCATTCACCCCAGCTTACCTCATGTCCCGGTGTCTCTTCCTGGTGGAACTCTCCTTTGCCATGTAGTGATCTAAGGGGGTCTTGCTGCATGCAACTCCTCGGGTGGACAGCAGGGGTGGTGGGCACAGTTCCCTGGAAGGGCAGTAGAGGGTACTGGGTGCAGTTCCGTGGGTGGGCCGCAGTGCTCTGCAGGGAAGGGCTCCCAAATGCATGACTGAACTTTGAGGGTCCACTAGCTTGTCCTCTGCTGACTCCTGATTTCTCAGCTCGTGACTGCGGGGGCCATTCTGACAATGCCAAGAGCCTTAGTTGCTGGCCATCAGGGCCTCAGGGGAGGAAGAAAACATTCCAGTATCTAGCACAGAAGGGGTGGGGAAGGAGAGGCAACAGGAGCTGAGGAAGGCAGGCACCAGGAAAGGTCACAGGATGTGGTCCCGGGCCCCACTACAGCCCGGGAGCTGGACACCTGATGGGTCTTGGGGGCTGCTTGAGGAGTGTTGATACTCGTGCAGGCTGGGCGTGGCTGTACTACCAGCAAACTGTCGGATTTGAAGAGGCTCCCTTCCCAGCATCTTCACCTTGTGACTCGCCTTTCCACTTCCAGGTCAAAAGCTGTGGGTCGGCCTGTCCCAGCTTGGAGCTGTCAGCC
Organism: Crocidura indochinensis; assembly: GCA_004027635.1. Taxonomy (NCBI): domain Eukaryota; kingdom Metazoa; phylum Chordata; class Mammalia; order Eulipotyphla; family Soricidae; genus Crocidura; species Crocidura indochinensis. The sequence continues at coordinate 6,452 of PVKC010027723.1, read as the reverse complement.
CCAGAGTCTTGGAACTGTAACCCCCAGGTCTCAAACCTCCACAGACTCTGAGTCTGCAGGTGCCGCCCCAGCCCGAGTTACCCTTCAGCCCCCACAGTGATCTCTCAACCCTCTGACCCCCAGTGACCTCCCAGCCATTTCAGACACTTGAACAGAAACTGCAGGTGGTAGATTCTGGAATAGTCTATAAGGACATGTGGGAGTCTGGGCTCAGCCATATAGGACAAAAGTGGGGTCCCTGGCTTCTGGAACAGGAGTGGTCTCTCTGGTGTCCAGTAAGCACAAGGTAATGGCCATCACCGCCCCTCATAGGCCCCAGAGCTGTTCTGGTCTGCCAAGGAGCACTGTCGGGGGAAGTATGGGGGGCAGCCAGCAGACTTAGTACCCTCCTGAGGAGTGGGGGTGCATCTGGTGGGGTGGTGGGTACAGTCCTGATGGCAAACAGGCTCTGCACTGTTGGGTACCTGTTCACACCTGCCTGAATGCATAGGGGTCTTGGCGTGGGGGCCCATGGAAACGGGCTGTGGGCTCACCCTCAGCTGATGTCAAGCCCAGACCAGAGGCCGAATGGAGGGCCGTGGCCTGTCAGCCACACTGCAGAACCACGCAGACACCGGGACCGAGGGCTGGGAACCTGGAAGATGCTGAGACCCAGAGCAGAGCACTGATGTCCCAATGTTGTACCCAGGGCCGTAGCAAAGGGTGGGTGGGGGGGGAGGGAGACCAATAAAGTAAAAGTTGAAGCACCACTGGGCCGAGTTGGGAAGCATCGACCAGCAGTAGGGTGCAGGTGTGTGGTTGTGGGAATTGCAGGAGGGGCACAGCAACTGAGGGGAGGTGGGAGGCCTGCTGGCGCAGACATGAGGGTCTTTCAGTGAAGCTGAGGCTCCCATGGGCCAAGGGCTGGACCCATGACAGGACCAGCAAGTCACAGGTGGGAGCTGCTGCGAGTGCCTGTGTCTTCTTGAGCTGGACTGGACAGGGCACAGGCCAGACTTGTGGGTGCCACCCTGGGGCTGTCCTGGAGCTGGGACCAGTGAGTACAGCAGCCAGATCAGATGGGCAAATGATGCTGCCTGAAGGAGAATAGGAGCAGTCGGTAGATTCACCTCCTGGTGCTAACGGGAAACAGTGCTCAGAGCAACTTTATTCAGGGTGAGCCCAGCAGGGTTCCAGCTCGTCAGAAGAGGTTCCGGGTCAGTGGCTGCAACTGGGTCCCCGTGTACTGGCTCAACTCCTCCAGGACCTGCTTCTCCTTCTGGAACATCTGCAAGGAACCCCAGGAAGGCGCTGGCCATTAGCCCACCCTGCCTGGCCTGTGGATGGCTGGGCCTGGTCCTCCCTCTGGGGCCTGTGTCCAGCCCGAATCACCACCTGCTTCTGCTCCCTGGCTCAGGAGCAGCAAAAGTCGTGGCAGGGATAGGGGAGCTACCAGGCATCACAGCGGGGTCTGACGGGCAGCCTCGGAGTGCAGGATATGTCAGGCAAGTGGGCACAAAAAGAGGGCAGTGATGAGCGAAGCGGACGCTCCACACCCGAGGGGCACTGTGGAGCAGGTCGTGCTCAGTTTGAGGCCCAGTTTTGCTTGTTTTGAATTTGGGGACCACACCCAGTGAAGCTCAGGCCTTGCTCCTGCCTCTGCACTCAGGGATCACCTCTGGTGGGGCTTGGGGGACCCTAATCAGTGCCAGGGATAGAACCAAAGCTGGATGGAAGTAAGGCAAGTGCCCGTCCTGCTGTACTACTGCTCTGACCCCCAAGGACTGTTTTTAGGGGCCCCCACAATTGACTGTGCTCAGAAGTTACTCCTGGCTCTGCACCCATGAATTAATCCTAGCAGGGACCATGTGGGGTGTAGAGACTAAACCTGGGTCATCCACATGTGAGGCAAATATTTCCCTGCTAGGGGCCCAGGAGATAGCATGGAGGTAAGGCGTTTGCCTTTCATGCAAAAGGTCATCGGTTCGAATCCCGGTGCCCCATATGGTCCCCCGAGCCTGCCAGGAGCAATTTCTGAGCATGGAGCCAGGAGTAACCCCTGAGCACTGCCGGGTGTGACCCAAAAAACCAAAAAAAAAAAAAAAAAATTCCCTGCTGTACCATCGTCACTCTAGCCCCAGCACCATGGGAATTTGGGGTGGGGGTTTGTGCCACACCTTGTGACGCTCAGGGGTTACTCCTGGCTCTGCGCTCAGAAATTGCTCCTGGTTCAGGGGACCATATGAGATGCTGGGGATCAAAACTGCGTCCATCCGGGGTCAGTCACGTGTAAGGCAAATGGCTACTGCTGTGTTACCACTCGCTATGCCGCCTTTATCTCATTTTTGGCCCATTTCTAGCGTTACTCAAAGGTTACTCCTGGCTCTGAGCTCAGAAATTACTCCCAGCAGGCTCAGGGACCATACAGATGCCTGGGATATTATATATTTATTTATTTATTTTTTTTGGGGGGGGGTCACATCCAGCAGCACTCAGGAGTTACTCCTGGCTCTACACTCAGAAATTGATCCTGGCATGCTCGGGGGACCAAATGGGATGCCGGGATTCAAACCACCATTCTTCTGCATGCAAGCAAATGCCCTACCTCCATGCTATCTCTCCAGCCCCTATATTTTTTGTTTCTGGGTCACATTCAGCAATGCTCAGGGGTTACTCCTGGCTCTGTGTTCAGAAATCATTCCTGGCAGGCTCAGGGAAGCATAAAAAAATGGAATGCCGGGGATCAAACCTGGATCTGTCCCGGGTTGGCCATGTGTAATCCCCTGCCACTGTGCTATCATCTCAGCACCCCCCTTTTATTGGGGTGATGCTGGGGATTGAACCCAGGTTGGCCACATGCAGGGCAAATGCCCTACACTCAGTGCTATCACTCCAGGCCCAAAAGAACCATTTTTGTTAGAGACGGTGCCAATGAACATGTGAGTTTATGAAACAGGGAGAGCGGGAGCTTGATGAGCCCAAGTTACCAGCCCTGACCTCCATTGTGGCCTCAGCTCTGGGGCTTTTCTGGTGGGTTGTGGGGACAGAGATGACACCCAGCAGTGCCTATGGGTCAGGGGTCAGTGGTACTGGGGAGTTATACCTGAGCAGTACCCAGCATTGGGCTTGTGGCCTCATGTGGCCACCTTCACTGTGACCTCGAGCTCTCCTCCCGGCCCCACATTTTTCTGGAAAGCAACTGAGAATTTCAGGCTCCAGGACCTCATGCCCATCCCGACTTTATTGGAAAAAGCCCTCATGGTTTTCTCTGTAAGATTTTGGAGCAATGGGGCCAGAAAGGTGGAGTGGAGTGGAGCGGTAAGGTATTTGCCTTGCTGGTGCTAGCCTAGAATGGACCGAGGTTCCATCCCCCGGCATCCATATAGTCCCCCAAGCCAGGAGCGATGGCTAAACCCTGAGCGTCACCGAGTGTGGTCCCCCACACCTTACTCCCCCAAACAAAAAGATTTTGGAGCAGGGACTGAGTGATAGCACAGTGGAGAGGATGTTTGCCTTGCATGCAGCCAACCCAGGTTTGATGCCGGCATCCCATATGGCCCATGGAGCATGCCAGGAATGACCTCTGAGCATAGAGCCAGGAGTGACGCTGAACATCACTGGGTATGACCCAAAAACCAAAAAGAAAAAAGATGGTGGAACAATGGGACCACAGGGAGGGTGCTTGCCTCGCACACAGATGACAGGGCTCAATTTCCCCTGTCCCACATGGTTCCCTGGGCAGAGCCAGGAGTGAGCCCTGTGCAACCCTAGTCCCAGACTCTGCAGACTGGAGTGTTAGGTCACTGGAATTCTGAGCCACAGCACAGTGCTGGCTAACTGCCAGGTCCTTCCTCAGTGAAGAAATAGCCCAGGGAGCAGCACTCAGGACACTGGTTGCATCACTGTGCTCTCTAGCAGCATCTACAAACTGTGTCACCCTGGGGGTACCAGGGATCTGTGTCAGACAGATGAGGACGGGCATCCCCAGCATTGAGCATTTCCCCAGTTTTGTTCTTCAAATGTACCACAAGAGGCAGGCTGGGTGGCCTGGTTCTGGGTCAGCTCCTACCTTCTGCCACTCGGCCTCTGTGTTGTGTGTGAAGCCCAGCAGGTGACACAGTCCGTGGGTGGCAGTCACCTGTGACAGCAAAGGGGACAGTGGTAGGACAGTCACCTGACTAGCCTACAGGCTGGCCTGTGTGGGCTGCTGGGGCAGGGGCCCCTGCTGGGGGTCTCAGACACCTCAGCCCAATGCTGGCTGCAGAGAACCTGCTCGTGGGGAGAGGGGTTGAGCCAGGTGGAAGGACTCCCAGCACACCCACAGTGAGAGGGGTCCTCGGAAAAACCTGACTTTTACCTGTGCAGGTGGGGCTGTGGCGAGGCGTGGCACTGACGACACTGGCACGCTGGGCCACATGCACGCTGGGCACAGGGATAAATGACAGTGCTGAGGACAGGGGCGGGTACATGCTGTTGGGCAGAGTGTGGTCTACTGATGATACATGGGGCCGAAGACCAAGCCAGGGCCCCTGGGGGGAGGACACGCATCCCTGGCACGTCTCTGCAACCCACTTACAGTCAGCACATCATGGAAATCCTCGCCATCTCTGCACTGCTGGAAGATGTATTCCACGCCCAGGAAAATGTCCCCCAGGTCATAGTCAGCTCGGAAGTCAGGCTGGGGGATTTGCCCAGCTGTCAGATTCTGCAAACAGAGACACACCTGGAGAGGGGTTCTCAGGAGTCACTGCTGGGCAGCCCAACTATACAGGAAAACCGCTCTTGGTGGCTCTGCAGGAAAATCGCTCTCGGTGGAGTTCAGACCATACAGGGTGCTGGGATTTGGAAATGAATCATCTCTTGTCTAAACACACAATGTTTGTGCATATTGTTAAAATTATTTTTTGTTTTTTTTTGGGTCACAGCCAGCAGCACTCAGGGGTTGCTCTCTGCTCAGAAATCGCTCCTGGCAGGTTCAGGGGATCATATGGGATGCCAGGATTCGAAACACCATCCTTCTGCATGCAAGACAAACGCCCCACCTCCGTGCTATCTCTCCAGCCCCCTTTTGTGCATATTTGAAGGCTTTCCAATAAAACCCAAAGATGATGCCTATAGCGTGAATGGTCGGTAGACTAGACAATAAGGTGTTTGTACCTCGTGATATGGAAAAGAGAGCACGTCCGTGGGGATGTTTTTCTTCCTGTAGATTCTATTAATATGCTGGATCTTCTTGTTGTCGACACAGATGATGGCCACGTCGAATTTCTGCACCCCTAAAATTTGCCTCAGCACCTCTATCCTCCTGCGAAGAGGTGCTCTCCTGAGCCCGACAGCTCGCTGCACGTTCTTCAACACCAAACTCATCTCAGGGGAAACATCTGCGAAGAAACATGAGCCTGAGCACTGAAGAGAACCAGTCAGGGGCCTGAGAGCTCAAAGCCTCCAACGTGTAAGACAGCACGGAACAGTTCAGCCCAGTAAGAACAGAGAAATAGCCTTGAACAGAGACATTCCTGGCGAACTCCAAGGTAAGAGAAGAAAGCATGCCAAGAACGGACCACCTAAGAAAGAAAAAGGTTGATGACGCTCAAGGTTGACCACTGAAGGGGAGGAGCTGGTTGATGCGATGTACTCACAAACCTGACTGTCAGGATGTCCCGGGATGTTATGACCGCTCTTTTCTGCTGCTGGACACCTGCTTCGCTTCAGATGAGAATGTGGCTATGTACCTCAAGGCCTGTGCCAGAAAGAGAACAGAATGTGTGTGTCGACGCACTCGAGGGTCCTCCGCGCTGAGCTCCCATAAACTCTACTTTCACCCATTTCCTGTCTCTGGGGAATCTGTGTTGAGCGACAGCCTACATCACTTCTCTGGGAAGCCAAGGACAACCTAGCGTAGCCAGAAGAACCCACGAAGCCGAGACAGCGGGGAGGGGGTCGCCTTCCAAGTGGCCAACCGGGTTTCCCCAGCACCCCACAGGGCGGGGGCCCTGAACCGCCAGGAGTGATCCCCGAGTGCAGAGCCAGGAGGAAGCCCCGAGCATCGTTTGTGTGGCCCCAAACAAAACCATCCAGGACACGTAGGCACAGTGCTCCCTGGGCCTGCGCGGGGCCCTTCCTTCCTCGTCCCCTCTAGCTCCTCCTTAAGTGACTCCGAAAAAGCCAAACCGCCCAGGAGCCCCGAAGCCCAGGGGAGCCCGGCACAACAGGTGCCCGCCTGCAGGCTGCAGGGGGAGGCAGGGGGGAGCTGAGGGGGAGCCGGTCTCCGTGCGGGCCGCTCGGGGCAGGCCGTGGGGGCAGCGATGCCCCACCTCGGGGGCTACGGGCGCCCCCTGAACGCACTCGAGCTGCGGCGCGACGGGGTCGGAACTCGGGCGCGGCGGGCGCGGAAGCCGGGGACGCGGCCGGAGCGGACCGGAAGTGAGTCCGTTTCGGGTCCCGCTCGGGGAGACCGGAAGCGAGTCCGTCTC
>PVKC010027722.1:0-15670 GCA_004027635.1 Crocidura indochinensis | reverse complement strand
GCCTCTTCAACAAGTGGTGCTGGCAGAACTGGTTAGCCACTTGCAAAAAAGCGAAAATAGACCCCCAGTTAACATCATGTATGAAGGTGAAATCCAAATGGATTAAAGACCTCGATATCAGACCTGATACCATAAGGTATATAGAACAACATGTTGGTAAAACAATCCATGACATCGAGACAAAGGGCATCTTCAAGGAGGAAACTACTTTTTCCAAACAAGTGGAAGCAGAGATCAACAGATGGGAATACATTAGACTGAGAAGTTTCTGCACCTCAAAAGAAATAGTGCCTAGGATACAAGAGTCACCCACTGAGTGGGAGAAACTATTCACTCAACACCCATCAGATATGGGATTAATATCCAAAATATACAGGGCACTGACAGAACTATACAAGAAAAAAACTTCTAATCCCATCAAAAAATGGGGAAAAGAAATGAACAGACACTTTGATAAAAAAAGAAATACAAATGGCTAAAAGGCACATGAAAAAATGCTCCTCATCATTAATCATCAGGGAGATGCAAATCAAAACAACAATGAGATACCAATTCACACCACAGAGATTGGCGCACATCACAAAGAATGAGAATAATCATTGCTGGCAGAGATGTGGAGAGAAAGGAACTCTTATCCACTGCTGGTGGGAATGCTGTCTAGTTCAACCACTATGGAAAGCAATATGGAGATTCCTCCAAAATCTGGAAATTGAGCTCCCATTCGACCCAGCTATTCCACTTCTACGGATATATCCTAAGAAAACAAGAATACAATACAAAAACCCTTTCCTCACACCTATATTTATTGCAGCACTATTCATAATAGCCAGGCTCTGGAAACAACCAAGATGCCCTTCAACAGATGAGTGGCTAAAGAAACTGTGGTACATATACACAATGGAATATTATGCAGCTGTCAGGAGAGATGAAGTCATGAAATTTTCATATACATGGATATACATGGATGTACATGGAATCTATTATGCTGAGTGAAATAAGTCAGAGGGAGAGAGATAGAAGCAGAATAGTATCACTCATCTATGGGTTTTAAGGAAAATATAAGTCATTTTTGTAACAATCCTTAGAATGAGGGAACTGAAAAGCCTGTATGGAATACAGGTGGGGGTGGGTTGCGAGGGAGGGAGTTTTGGGGCACTGGTGGCGGGAAAGTTGCATTAGTGAAAGGGATGTTTAAAAAAGAAGTTAAAGAAAAAATCAAAAGAAAAAAAGAAAAGAAAAAAATAAGGCCTCCCAATTCTCATCACAGGCTGTGTTCTTTACACTGACTGTATAGAAAGAGGAGGTACAGTAAATGCACCCCATATACACCTCAACCCAGACCCCTTGTCGGGTCTGTATTGTGAATCTGGGGACCAAAAAAATAGAGAAATAGAAACAAAAACTGGTCTTTAGTATGAAGCATGCCACTGGAATGAGCTGGGAGTGATAAATTAGAGAAGGGTCCACTAGGACATTGGGTGAGGAGAAAGTGGGATGGGAGGGAGGAGGAAAACTGGGAACATTGATGAAAGGAAGTAGACAATGGTGAAAGAATTGGTGTTGGGATATTGTATAACTAAATATACTAAAAAATATAAACTAAATTAGCTAATAATATAGACTTAAAATGGAAAAATCTAAGTCTAAAATTCATTTGACATAAGATAATCAAAACTTTTACAAAAAAGAAAAATAAGCCCAATTTTATTCCATAGTGCATTGACAGATAATTCTCCCAATATTATTTGTTCTTTCCTCATTGATTGATCTTGGTAGTCTTATCAAAAATTATTTCATTATGTCACAAAGTATTCTTAGGCCTATATATTTATTTACTATACCAATAATTTTTATATGTCTCTTGGTTATTTTTTAATTTTCTTTTGAGAGGTCTTATACCCATTTTATTTTTGATTAGGTTGTATTGTTATTGTCATATTTTGTAAAATTAATCTTGGGTGTTAACTTTTCATCAGATACAGTGTGTAGTTTGCCTCCTTTCAGTACTATGTTTCTAAAATATTAGTCAGGTTCTCTCATAATACAGAAGCTTTATAGTTTTATGCAGTTTTATATTTATTTTTGTTTTTAGTTTCTTTGCCAATGCAGTCAAATATATATCATTCTCATTGATATGAAGTGATATTTTATAGTTACTTTGATTTCCATTTTCCTGATCATAAGTGGCAAAGAACATTTTTTAAAATAAATTTTTTATTGAATCACTGTGAGATATATGGTTACGAAGTTGTTTATGATTGAGTTTAAGTAATACAATGTTCAAAATCCATCCCTTCAAAAATGAATACTTTCATATGTCTACTGGCATCAGTAGGCATACTTTAGGGTAATATCTATTCATCTCTCAATTGTGATTAATTTATTTTGTTACTAAATTTTGTGAGTGCTTTTTCTATCTTGGGTATTAGTCCATTAGCAATTTGATATATGCATACATCCTTCCATTTAGTAGGGAGTCTTTATTTTCTCCCGAGTTTCTTTTGCCATGAAAACTCTTTTTACTTTGATTTAGTATTATTTGTTTAATTTTGTTTTTGTTGTTTTAGATTGCCTCTGGAATCAGATCATTGAAGATAAAGGCACAAATATCCTTGCAATGACATATTAGTTTTAATTCCCTAAACTTGATGTTTATATTTTTATTTTGTAGTTAGTAAAGAATTTAAGTTTAAAGGGATACCATGAGAAACTTATTTTTAATATTTTTGCAGATGTCTCTTTTTTTTTACAAATGTTTATCTTAAAAGTCCATTTTTCTCAAGTAATTTAAACAGAGAGCCCAAATGAAAACATGAATTTTAATAACAATATTAGTGAGCATCAATGAAAATATAAACAATGGATTTACCTGTTGTTTTTTGTTTTATTTTGTTCCTTTTGTTTTATTTTGTTCCAGCACTAAGGAATCACTCCTGGCAATGCTCAGGAAACCACATGAGATAACATGAATTGAACCCTGGTTGGCCACATGGAAAGTGAGCACCTTACTTGGTACACGTATCTTCAGCTGAACAATGGTTTTCTAGTTGTATTTATGAGGTTGATTACAGATGATTAAAAAATGAGCGAAATTTGGAGACTTCTGTGAATGAGGGAGTATTGATAGCAGGTGTACTCTAAGATTGTGATTGTTTAGGCCTGAATATTAGAAAAATATCCTTATTAGAAAAGTGAAAGTAGAAATGCATATACTGGAACAAGAATAGGATTGAATAAAGACAAGAATTAAGTTGTTTTTATACATATTAGAAATGTTCAATTGAATAGTGCACAGCTTATTTATACTACGGGTTCCTCTGAGAATTTGGATACAGGAAAATGCTAAACACAGGTTGTATGGAAACAGGGATTAAAATGGTCTGGGGAAACAGATCAATGCTTGGCTTAACTTTTACTGTCCCAAACCTAAAAACCATCTAAATGAACTGCATTTCTACTGATTCTTTAACCAATAACCTGATCTACACCTGTGGATAATGAGCCTAAATATATAACTGACTATCCTTGGATGATTGTCAGGTTCAAAAGCTAACACCAAAAATTTCCCAGCTGTCTCTATGGTACAATAGATTTTCAGCTCCTAAAACCCCCTCTTGTCAAATGATATGTCAATGGTCTGAAGAATTAAAGAACCTCAATGTTTTGTTGCCCAAAAATGTATGTTGCATACCTTTATAGTCTCTTCTATAACAGATAGACAGAGCCCAAATATATTTATATTTGAGGAACTGTTCCTCTCAAATTAAAGTCTCCTCTCTTGCTAAGCCCTTTTATTACACTGTCAGTATATTTCATGCTTTTTCTTGCCTTTGAAGCTACTCATCAGCTCTCCAGTTCTATTGCCTTTTGTTGCTTCCTTAGTCTACAAATGAAAAAAAAATCCTATATCTGTTCATTTCATTCTGACTGACTTGTGCAACATGATATTTGTGCCTCTACACATAGTGGCAACTTTCATATTTTTTAAACTTTATTTTTTGATTAATTGATTGGTTTGGGGCCATACCCAGCAATGCTCAGCAGTTACTCAAGGCTCTGAACTCAGAAATCGCTCTGGCCCTTACTATAATTTATTGACCAAAATATCTCTTATTGACATCTATCCCGCAAAAAACATTCATTTGAAAGAATATATTCACACCTATTATAATGGCAGCACTTAGTACAATAATTGAGATATAAAAATTTGTTTTATGTATTTCTCCTAAGTTTTATGGTTGGCAAATAGTTGTTATTGTGAAGTACAGAGAAGAATGAATTATGAATGTCTTTCATGGAGAATTACTGACAAAGAGAAAAAAGTCAAGATTCTTGGATCTTGTTTACTTCTGGAAAATTTACTTTTTTTCTAATAATATCTTTATTTAAGCACAAACATGTTCATAGTAAAAAAATTTAACAAGATCAATAAACTACTAGCAAAACTCAAAAAGAAGAGAGAGTATTAATAAACAGAATTAGAAATTAAAAGGGTGGGGCCCCAAGTGGTGATGTGGAGTAGTAAGACGTCTGCCTTACCAGCACTATCCTAGAACTAACCGCAGTTAGATCCCCTGACGTCTCATATGGTCTCCCAAGCCAGGAGCGATTTCTGAGCACATAGCCAGGAGTAACCCCTGAGCATTACCGGTTGTGGCCAAAAAAAAAAGAAAGGAAAGAAAAGAAAAAAGGAGAGATCACTGTAGATACTACAGAAATTCAAAGGGTAATCAGAGATGATTTTGAGAAACTCTATGCCACAAAACAAGAGAACCTGGAAGAACTGGATAAATTCTTGGACTCTTATAGCTCTTCCTAGGTTGAACCAAGATGATATAGTATATTTGAACAGACCCATAACTATTGAGGAAATTAAACTGGTGATAAAAAAAAACTTTTCCAAAACAAAAGTCTAGGCCCAAATGAATTTACTAGTGAATTATTTCAACCTATTTTAGTAGGTCATATACCATGACCAAGTAGGTTTTATTTCAGAGATGCAAGGATGGCTTAACATACACAAGTCAATCAACATATTACACTGTATGAGCAAAAGAAAAAAATTAAAATGTAAACTTTCTAAGAGTCAACAAGTAGCCAATGAAATTTTATATTAAACAATCCTGTACTGCAAAAACAATATTAAAGTTACCATTGCTTGGACAGGGAGAAAAGTATTTAAAGGATCTGAGTCCAGATGAAGATGAGGTGAAGGAGAGGTGAGTACTACAACAAGTTATGAATCTAAATCAGAAATGAGAATTAGATAACCTAATTTTAAGGTTAAAACCTAAGTTAAAATTGCCCTATACATGTTGTTGATGGAAACAAATCAGCATAATTGATTTAATCTAAAAAGTGTTAAACTACTCTTCCTGAATATTGCCCATGAGCAGATCAGAAAGATACACAATTGATATTTTAAATAAAAATCAAAAAACAGGGGTCGTAGAGATAGCATAGCGGTGTTTGCCTTGCAAGCAGCCGATCCAGGACCTAAGGTGGTTGGTTCTAATCCCGGTGTCCCAAATGGTCCCCCGAGCCTGCCAGGAGCTATTTCTGAGCAGATAGCAAGGAGTAACCCCTGAGCACTGCTGGGTGTGACCCAAAAATGAAAAAAAATTAAAAAATAAAAAACAAGGGGCCTGAGTGAGAGAATAGTGGGTAGGGCACTTGCCTTGCATGTAACAAACCTTGGGTTCAATCCTTGGCATCTCATATGGTTCCCCATGTCTGTCTTATGCCAGGTTTAGACATGATCCTTGAGCACATAGTCAGGAGTAACCCTGAGCATCTCCAGGTGTGGCCAAAAAATAAATATAAAAATTATAAAAAACAGGGTCGGGCGGTGGCGCTGGAGGTAAGGTGCCTGACCTTGCCTGCGCTAGCCTAGGACGGACTGCAGTTCAATCCTCCGGTTTCCCATATGGTCCTTCAAGCCAGGAGTGACTTCTTTTTTGTTGTTGTTGTTGTTGTTGTTGTTGTTTTTTTGTTTTTTGGGCCACACCCAGCGATGCTCAGGGGTTACTCCTGGCTATTCGCTCAGAAGTCGCTCCTGGCAGGCACGGGGGACCATATGGGGAACTGGGGGATCGGAGGGGATCGAACCGCGGTCTGTCCTAGGTTAGCGCAGGTACCTTACCTCCAGCGCCACCACCCGGCCCCTCAGGAGCGACTTCTGAGTGCATAGCCAGGAGTAACCCCTGAGCGTCAGGGGTGCGGCCCCCCAAAAAATTATAAAAAACAAAAGATGAACTTCTTCCCACCTGAAATGCCCAAGAGCAAGAAGGATAATAAATGCTATTTGTTTTTGTTTGTGTTTTTTTGTTTGTTTTTTGGTTTTTGGTCCACACCCGGTGACGCTCAAGGGTTACTCCTGGCTATTCGCTCAGAAGTCGCTCCTGGCAGGCACGGGGGACCATATGGGGAACCGGGGGATCGAACCGCGGTCAGTCCTAGGTTAGCGCTGGCACCTTATCTCCAACGCCACCACCCAGCCCCCAATAAGTGCTATTTGTTCTAAGGAAGCCCTGGTTCAGAACTGGCTCCTATGGAATCTTTTGTGTACTCTATTAAAAGTAAAGTTCACATAATATATATTTTCTTTCTTTCTTTCTTTCTTTTTTTTTTTTTGGTTTTTGGGCCACACCCGGTGACGCTCAGGGGTTACTCCTGGCTATTCGCTCAGAAGTCGCTCCTGGCAGGCACAGGGGACCATATGGGGAACCGGGGGATCGAACCGCGGTCCGTCCTAGGTTAGCGCAGGCAAGGCAGGCACCTTACCTCCAGCGCCACCGCCCGGTCCCCTATATTTTATTTCTAATAACATATAATTTAGTTTTATTCTTGATTTTTTGGAGATTGACCATAAAAACATTACATTTGATAATCCTTTATGGAATTTTTAAGTTACATAATGATAATCCTTCTTGGCATATATAGTTTCATCAAATAAACTAGAATGATCATAGTTCTTTTTATAATTTTAGCATAATCCATTTAAAGTGTTCACTCAGAGAGATGGGCTGGATAACTATAGGGTAATTCAGTCTTGTAAGAACAAATAAATACTCAATAAGAAGGAAAATTCAAAATCCCATTTGAGGTTCTCCATACAGCATAGTCCTGGCCCATGATGCAATTCAATCCCTTGAGTCTTTTGTTCAGTCCCCATTGCAGTTATCTTGGAAGAAAGTTTTTCTATAGTATATATATCTTATTTAATAGGCAACTGTATCTCATTTACCATTTTACCCTTATATAAAAAAATCTACATTAGACATCATGGTACTAGAGAGATAAGTCACCATTGGTTTCTGCCTTGGAAATTCGGAAGTTCACACTGAAGTTAAGATGGATGATTCTTGTCACTACTTCTCAACTATTTCCTGACTTTGCCACTATTTAACATGCATAAAATGAAAGCAAAGCATTGTGGTATCCCAATGAGTGAATCATCATCTCTCATTAGATATCAGCAAAGACTTTGCCACAGAGGTCAGAGCGCTCATAAGTCGCTCCTGGCTTGGGGAACCATATGGGAAACCAGGGGATCAAACCGCAGTCCGTCCTAGGCTAGCGCAGGCAAGGTCAGTCACCTTACCTCCAGCGCCACCGCCTGGCCCTGTTTTTTATAATTTTTATATAAGGTCAAAGTTTAGATAATGTCCTCCAATTTTTACTCTCTAAATGAAAAACCCACCTCTGTGGCAAAGTCTTTGTTGATATCTAATGAGAGATGATGATTCACTCATTGGGATACCACAATGCTTTGCTTTCATTTTATGCATGTTAAATAGTGGCAAAGTCGGGAAATAGTTGAGAAGTAGTGACAAGAATCATCCATTTTAACTTCAATGTGAACTTCCGAATTTCCAAGGCAGAAACCAATGGTGACTTATCACTCTAGTACCATGATGTCTAAAGTAGATTGATTTCTGACATAAAATTTATAAGGCAAAAATGACACTAATTGTAGCACCTTAACCTCTATACTGAGACAACTTGTGAAGGCTTTGTGAATAAGAAAATGAGGCATAATATTAACTTCACTTTCTGATAGAACTCTTTAAAACCTACCTTTAATCCCTCTCTCCCTGATTATTTAAATGGCAGTCACTTTTAATCCTTGATTCAGTGAAATATTTACTTATTTACTTATTATATATTCTGGAAGTTACATATCTGTGAAGTATTTTTAGTCCCATATTTTCTGGGAACTATTTATTTGTACAGGTTACTTCAATATGGCATGTAGCTGGTAATATGCCATGGAATGTAATGTTTCCAGGAAGTTGTCTGGATTTGAAAAATACTCTGAATTGGCTAGTTACAGGATTAAATTCTGGTAAAGGAACTATTGTGAACTTTCATTTGATTATTTCCTGTACTGCAACAACAAATGTCAAAATTCCAGCTATTCAAAGTGCCTGGCTCCGATTCAAGGTGATAGAAAATCTCTGAGAAGTGGGTGGTATATGAAACATCTGGTAACAAAGTATTATCATTTAACCTTAGCAACTCAAACTTAACATTAAAATAAAGGTGCCTTGTAATGTCATGTTGGCCAATAAAAATGAGTTCTGAATTAAATGTATGATTTAAAACATGCTACATTAATTGATGTACTTTAGGAAATTTTATGAAGCCTTTTGTATCTCAGTGAATTCCTTATAAAATGATGACAATAATGTTGTCTAACTCTTTTTTTTTCTCTCTTTTTTTTTCTTTTTTTTTTGGAGGGAGGTAAGAGGGCACACCCGGTGATGTTCAGGAGTTACTACTGGCTATGCACTCAGAAATAGTTACTGGTTTGGGGGACAATATGGGATGCCAGGAATTGAAACCAGGTCCATCCTTGATCAGCCACATGCAAGGCAAACACCCTACTGCTGTACTATCGCTACAGCCCAATATTATCTAACTATTATGATTGTTGTGAAAATTATGTGATATCAATTAACGGAAGCACAACGGCTGCCACATAACATTCAAAAAGTAGCTATTATTTTATGTACTTATCAGTAAAGTATGTGATGTAAGAAGTGCTAGCATAACAACTAAGAACCTCAAGAACCACAGAAGCTCTTTACCTGCATCTTCTTAAAGGAGCTCTTCTACTTGCAGGAATTACTGTTTTCCCATATTTTAGGAAGAATTGTTACTCATTATTTTATTAGTTACAAAATAGATTTTTGGGGGGTGCTGGAGACATAGCATGAAGGTAGGGCATTTGCCTTACATGCAGAAGGACGGTGGTTCGAATCCTAGCTTCCCATATGGTCCCCAGAGCCTGTCAGGAGTGATTTCTTAGCATAGAGCCAGGAGCAACCCTGAGCACTGTCATGTATGACCCAAAAACCAAAAAGAAAAAAGAGGGGCCCGGGAGATAGCATGGAGGTAAGGTGTTTGCCTTTCATGCAAAAGGTCATCGGTTCGAATCCCGGTGCCCCATATGGTCCCCTGTGCCTGCCAGGAGCAATTTCTGAGCATGGAGCCAGGAGTAACCCCTGAGCACTGCCAGGTATGACCCAAAAACCCCAAAAAAAAAAAAAAGAAAGAAAGAAAAATATTTTCCCCCATAAATTCAAGTGCCAAAACTAAAACCATCAGTTCAAAAATATGGGGAGGCTAATCTTAGTTTAAAGTAAATCAAGAATTATTTTTTCAGAAGGTTGTCTGAAAATGAGAAGTTTGCTTCCAAAGGTTGTGAATTCCCCAGAATAATAGACATACATGCAAAAGCTAATGAGCTTGTATTAACTTTATTAATTGTTATGGGTGGTATACTTCACATTTTGGGGTTTTATATTTTAAACTTATTTTAAAAATAAGTTTCTTTGTTTTGTAATATTGTTTTTTAAATTTCTTTGTTTTTTGTTTTGTTTTTTGGGTCACACCCGTTTGAAGCTCAGGGGTTACTCCTGGCTATGCGCTCAGAAATTGCTCCTGACTTGGGGGGACCATATGGGAGCCGGGGGATTGAACCATGGTCCGTCCTACGCTAGCGCTTGCAAGGCAGACACCTTACCTCTAGCGCCACCTTCCCGGCCCCTAAATTTCTTTATTTAAACACCATCGTTATAGAAATGTTCATACTTTTCAGTGTTAGGCATAGAGTGTACACTACCCTTACCATTTCCCTCCCTCACCCCAACCTCCCTGCTTGCCTCTTAGACTGGCATTCTGCTTCTCTTTCTCACTATCATTGTCATGGTAGCTGTCATTGTGATTAATGTTCAAACTGCAGTTACCGCTCTTTGTGCCAAGTTTCATGCCATGAGTAGGTCCTCCCAGCATTCACCTCTATTGTCTCTGCATGTTACTGCCACACTGTCTTTTATTTTTCTTATATCCTGCAAAATGAGTGAAACTATTGTAGGTATATCCCTCTCCTTCTGGCTCTCTCATTTCATTCAGCATAATAGTCTTCATGTCCATCCATGTATAGGCAAATTTCATGACTTCATTTCTTTTTTTGTTTTTTGTTGTTGTTTTTGTTGTTGTTTTGGGGCCACACCCAGTGATGCGCAAGGGTTACTCCAGGCTATGCGCTCAGAAGTCGCTCCTGGCTTGGGGGACCATATGGGAAACCGGGGGATCGAACCGCGGTCTGTCCTAGGCTAGCACAGGCAAGGCAGGCACCTTACCTCCAGCGCCACTGCCCGGCCCTATGACTTCATTTCTTAACAACTACATAGTATTTCATTATACAAATGTACCATATTTTCTTTATTCACTCATCTGTTATTGAGTACCTGGGTTTTTTTTTTTTTAACAGAGTGTAAATAGTGCTGTGATGAACATAAGGTATAAGGGGCATTTTTGTGTTGTGATTTTGTGTTCTTGGAGTAGTTCTCTCAAAATGGTATTGCTAGATCTGATGGGAGCTCAATTTCCAGTTTTCTACGAAATAATCAAATTGTTTTCCAGAAAAGCTGGACTAGACGGCATTCCCCACCAGAAATAAATGGAGTTTCTTTCTCCTTGAATCCATGCTATCACTTGTTGTTCTTGTTCTTTGTGATGTGCACCATTCTTTGTGGTATGAGATGATACCTCATTGTTGATTTGATTTGCATCTCCCTGATAATTAATGATGTGGAGCATTTTTTATGCTTTTGGCAATTTTACATTTCTTCTTTGAGGAAATACTGTTTATTTCTCGATGGGATTAGATTTTTTTCTTGTTACATTTTGTTAGTACCTTGTATATCTTACATATTAACCCCTTATCAGATGGGTTTTTGGGTGAATAGAATCACTCATTCCATGGATGACCTTCTATGTTAGTTATTGTTTCATTTGAAGTGAGTATACTGTAGTTCCATTTGTTTCTTTTTGCTTTCACTTGTATGGACAGTGGTGTTTTTTCCTTAAAGATGCTATTAGCCACAATTCAATTGAGTGTTTTGCCTATGTTTTCTTCTATATACCTTATAGTTGCTATCAAGATCATTAATCCATTTTGATCTGAGCTTTGTGCATGGTGTTAGTGACCTGAGATCTCATGTTTTGCATGTGGTTGACCAGTGGTCACAACAGCCGTGTTGCAGAGGCTTTATTTTGCATTGCTTGTGCCTTTATAAAAGATTTTTTGATTGTATATCTCAGGGCCATTCTCTGAATATTCAGTTGATCTATTCCAATGACCTATGGGGCAGGAGTAATAGCACAGCAGTAGGGTGTGCTACAGCATGTGGATAAACTGGGGATGGAGCCGAGTTCAATCTCCATAATCCTGTATAGTCCCTAAACCTTCCAGGAGCCATTTTGAGCACAGAGCCAAGAGTAATCCCTAAGCACCGTTGGATGTGGCCTAAAACAAAACAAAAAGTCTATTCTATTTATCTGATGGTATATATTCCAATTCCAGGCTACTCTGATAACTATTGCTTTATAATATAATTTAAAGTTGGGAAAAAGGACACCACCAATATTCTTTTTCCTAAGATTTTCTTTAGCTATCTGTGGACTTTATTGTTTCAAATAAACTTCAGGAGTGTTTATCCACTTATTTGAAGAATAATGGGTATCCATCGAGGGACTGCATTAAATCTGTACAATGCTTTGGAGAATAGCGCCATTTTAATTATGTTGATCCTCCCAATCTATTAACAGGGCATACATCTGTATTTCCTTGTGTCCTCTTTGATTTCTTGAAGAACTGTTTTGTAGTTTCCTTTTTATGGGTCTCTCACCTCTTTAGTTGATGCCAAGGTATTTGAGTTTCTGTAGTACTCTTGTGAATGAGATTTTAATGTCTATTTTTCTCTACTGTTATTTTTATATGAAGGTCATTGATTTTTGTGTATGAGTTTTGTAGCCTGCCACTTTGCTATACAAATCTATTGTTTCTAGAAATGTTTTGGTAAAGTTTTTAGGGTTTTTTTAAATATAGGATCTTTTTATTTGCAAACATTAAAAGCTTGACTTCTTTCTTTCCTATCTGAATGCCCTTATATCTCTTTCTTACCTAATTTCTTTTCTTTTGGGGGGAACCACACCCAGTTTCACTCAGGGGTTATGGCTTGATATGCATTCAGAAATTGCTTCTGGTTAGGAACGCCCGAGATTGAACCAGGTTTGTCTTGAGTCAGCCTCTTGCAAAGCAAACGTCCTACCACTGTGCTATCACTCCAACCTCTTTTACCTAATTTCTATAGCAAGTACTATGTTGAATAGGAATGGTAAAAGGGGAAGCTTTGTCTTGTGCAATAATTTAGAGAAAATACTTTCATTTTTTTCACCATTTATTAAAACATTTGCCATTGAGAAAAATGACCTTGACTGCATTGAGAAAAGTTCCTTCCATTCTCGTTTTGTTGAGAATGTTTTTCTATCACGTCTGGGTGTTGAATCTTATTGAATACTTTCTCTGTATTTACTGATATGACTATAAGTTTTCTATGTTGATTGTCTTGCATATAGTAAGTTATCCTTGCATATCGAGATTCAGTCTACTTGATTATGGTATATGACTGTCTTGATGAGATGTTGGATCCTATTTGCTAGGATTTTGTTGAAGATCTCTGCATCTGTGTTCATCAATGATATTGGTCTATTTGTGTTAGCACTCTCTGCTTTTGATATCAGGGTGGTGTTAGCTTTGTAAAAACTATTTAGGAGTGCTTTTGTTTCTTCAGTTTTCTGAAAGAGCCTGAAAATGATTGGCAATATGTGCTCTTGGAATGTTTGAAATCACTAATGAGTACATCTGAGCCTGGTCTTTTGTGGAAAATTTTGATTGCCATTTTGATTTCCTCAATAATAATAAGCTTTTTCAGATATGCCCTATCATCTGGGTTTAACTTTGGGAAGTTGTAGGAGTCCAAGTATTTATTCCAGGTTCTTACGTTTTGTGGCATAGTTTCTCAAAGTAATAGCTGATTACCCTTTGAATTTCTGTAGGATCAGTTGTATTTTCCCCTTTTCATTTCTATTTTTCCTTTATTAGGTTTCTCTTCTCCCTTTTCTTTAAGTTTGGCAATGGTCTGCTAATCTTGTTTATTTTTCCAAAGCAACAACTGTTTTTATTGATTTTTTTTCACATTTTTTGTTTTCCAGTTCATTAGTTTCTGCTCTAAACTTTATTATTTCCTGGAGCTGGCATGGTGGCACTAAAGGTAAGGTCCCTGCCTTGCCTGAACTAGCCTAGGACAGACCTCGGTTCAATCCCCCAGCATCCCATATGGTCCCCCAAACCATGAGCGATTTCTGAGAGCATAGCCAGGAGTAACTCCTGACTGTCACCGGGTGTGGCCCAAAAACAAACAAAAAAACTTTATTATTTCCTTCCATCTGCCTAATTTTAGTTTATATTGTTGTCCTTTATTCTTTTATTAAAGATATGCCATTACATTATTTATATAGGCCCCTTCTTCTTTTCTGAAGAATGCTTGCTATGATATTTCCTCTTAGAATGTTTTTCTGTGTCCCATTCTTCTCATTTCTGTTTTTGTCCTATTTGTTTCCAGGAATCTTTTGATTTCCTCTTTGATTTTGTCTCTGACTCACTGGTTGTTCAGTAGTGAGTTATTTAATTTCCAGTTGTTAAAATTTTTCTCTGTGTCTGTTTGTAATTCACTTCAATTTTAGTTCATGATTATCTAGGAAGGTGTTTCTTACTATTTTCATCCTCTTGATTTTATCCAGGTACATTTTATGTGCCAGCATGTGTTCTATCTTGAAGAATGGACCATGTACATTGAAGATGAATGCATATATAGTTTTCTGGTGATGAAGAGCCCTATATATAAAGTCATTCTCTTCCATTTCTTCCTTCACAGCCAAATTATTCTTGTTGGGTTTTGTCTACTTGACCTATCAAGGGGTGACAGTACATTGTTGGAATTTTCTGTTACTGTGTTGCTATTGATGTCTATTCAAATGTGTCAGCAATTGTTTTAAATATTTTTCTGACCACTCTTTGGGTAAATATAAATGTTTAATATTGTGTTTTCTCCCTAGTACACATATACTTTGATTATTAAGAAATGTGCATCTCTGCCTCTTATAGTCTTTTTAAGTCAAAAGTCTATGTCATATTATATAAGTATGGTCACTCCAGGCTTTTTAAGGGCTTGAATGTTCTCCAACTTTTGACTTTGTGTTTGTTTCCTCTGACTATTATGATGTGTTTCTTGGAGACAGCAAAACATTGAATTTAACAATTTTGATCAATTTTGACACTTTATGTCTCTTAACTGCTGAATTTAGTTAACTGACATTGAAGAGTGACTGTCTTGAAATTCAGTGTTATCATTTTGTAAAAGTTTGTTATGTTTATTGGGCCTGCTTTGCATTAAAGTAGGCCTATCAGTTCTTTTAAGATTGATTTTGAGTCTGTACAGTTACTTAGCTGTTGTTTATCTGTGATGCTGTGTACCCTTCCTTTAAACCTGAATCTAAGCCTGGCTGAGTGAAATATTCTTGGAAAAACATTCATTTCATTGAGTTTTGTCACTATATCCCACCACTACATTTGGGCCTTAAGGGTTGCTTGTAACAAATCTGTCATAACCCTTAAGGATGATCTTATGTAATTTTTCTTTTTAAGCTTTATGCCTTTACTATTCCATCCTCATCTATGTTATTTGTCATTGTGACCAGGAAGTATATTGGGTGTTTTTCTTTGGATCCCTTTTAGCTGGTACTCTTCAGGCATGTGGTATTTTGCTACAATCACTCTTCAGACCTGGGAGTTTTTCTCTAATGATGTTCTTGAATGTTGATTTTTATGGATATTTTCTTCCTGGGCCAGACTATTTCCTGGTATGGAGTGCAATCTGTATGCTCCCAAGGAATTTCAGCAAAAGGCCTGCTATAAAAAATTGCATGAAGAGTTGGGGAAATTTCATAGAGATATTTTAGAGATTCATGTTATGCTACTGATATTATTCCCTTCATATTATATTTGGTTCAAAATTAGTTCTCCCTTCTGCTGTAAATAATTACAGGCAAAACTATAGCCTTAGTTAAATTTCTCTTTAACTGGAAGATTCAGTATCAAAAACAATTTCTTTTCTCCTTGTCTTTGAATGGCATAGTAGTTTGTAACAGAAAGGTTTGTTTTGCTTCAGGGAATTCCCCTAGATAACTTTAAATACCTGCTAACTAATCTACACTCAAAAAGGTTTGGCCAGAACAGCTTGGGCTATAGAATCTTACT
>PVKC010027721.1:0-15669 GCA_004027635.1 Crocidura indochinensis | reverse complement strand
TTTTTTTTTTTTTTTTTTTTTTTTTTGTTTGTTTTTGGGCCACATCCGGTGACGCTCAGCGGTTACTCCTGCTATTCACTCAGAAGTCACTCCTGGCAGGCACAGGGGACCATATGGAGAACCGGGGGATCGAACCGTGGTCCGTCCTAGGTTAGCGCAGGCACCTTACCTCCAGCGTCACCGCCCGGCTCCTTAATATTACTTTTTTTTGTTTGTTTTTTTTTGTTTTAGTCACTTTTTCTTGTGCACCAACTTACATTGTTCCTGTCTTTTTTATTACAGACCATGTGAAGTGATAGCATTTCTCTTGACAAATAATACCTAGCTTAGCCTTTTCTCTTCAAAATTATTTTAACTATAGTCATCGTGAAATGACAAAGTTCTTCATGATTGGTTTTCAGGCACACAATGTTTCCACATCGATCCCTTCCCAATGTCCACTTACCTCCACCAATGTCCCCACCACCACCATAAACTCCCATTTGTCTCAGACTCATAATTTGCTTCAATGAGGCACTCTTTAAATGGAAATGTTTGGGCCAGAGAGATAGCATGGAGGTAGTGCGTTTGCCTTGCATGCAAAAGGACTGTGATTCGAATCCCAGCATCCCATATGGTCCCCTGAGCCAGCCAGGAGTGATTTCTGAGCATAGAGCCAGGAGTGACTCCTGAGCACTGCTGGTGTGACCCAAAAACCAAAAACAAACAAATAAATAAAATGGAAATGTTTGCTGGTAGGGTTTCATACTTAACATTTCACCACCATTCAGCACCACCACCTCCTCCTGGTAGAGCAGAAAGCAATCCTTGTTGATTGATCAAGCATTTACCTAACTCCAGCTTCTGAGAGTCAGCCATTCAGAGCAGTTTCAATGTCAACCAATCAGACAGTCTCACCCTCTGAAAGTCAACTAGTCATTCTACCCAAGTTTCCAAAGCCCACCACCTCTCCTGCTGTCCCCTCCTGATGGGTGTCATTTTGGCTATTCCAGATCCTCTTTGCTGCATTCAGGTATTTTCTCTGTCCTTGCACCAGGGGACAGGCTGGCACACCTGGAACTCATGGTGAGTCTCTCCAGTGGGTCTCTGTGTGGGATCCATGGCCAACAGAAGGGGCTTCCCGAAAATAGTCCAACACAGGTCTTGCCTGGATACAAATGGCCCTCAGCCCCCAGCCTGCTGCAGGGGTAGTACTGTGACCCCTCTGAAATCACTTGGACCCCAGTTTCAAGTAGATTGCAGCCCCAAAGTTATGGGGGCCATGCATCAAAGAGTCTTGTGGGTGCCAGGGCACACAGACTGTCCACCAGACCCACTCTCTGGCCTGGTGTTGGGGCCCAGCTGTGGACAGATCCATTCACTGCTGCTCTTCTGTTTGGGGGTTCCCATGGTGGGCTGCCATGCAGGGGTTTGAGTACTGTGCACCCCTGATTGGAAGACAAGGTCTCACCTGACAAGATCCTGCACCCCACTCTCCAGCCCCTGCAGGGTGTTGGAAGTTTTGAGGGTATCTCAGTGGTGGGGTGGTAGAGATGTGGGTCAGCAGGTATATGACTGATGGCCAAGTAGTGGTGCCCGGAGATATCTGGACTCTGGCCCCTGATGCTCAGCAGGCCCTTCTCTGGTCCGTGGTACACCCCAAGTTCTGCTGCACTGCCACTGGACACAGAATTGAATCTCAACATACACAAGAAGTCTAGGACTCTCCTCACATACCAATTCTGCATATGTCCATAGACCCCTGACATCTGAGTGTTGGTATGAAGTCCATTTGATAAGTCTCTTCCAGGAAACTCTCTATCCTGCACGCTGGGATACACAAGCAAGAGCTTGTGGTGGATAAAGCTCCAATGCCTGCTACAGGACTGAAGCCAACACCTTCTAGAATGTCTATGCAGCTGGCAGAGGAGGGTGAATGGTGGGAACCACCCACCTCTCTCCTCCCAGACAGTCTGAGGAGTCACAGAGGGTGGCCACGCTATATGAGGGACCCAGCTCCCCGCATCTGCCTGCAGACTCTTCACCCTCTTTCCATGGCACCCACAGTATACCTTGTATGATGTTTGCTTTGTTCTGTCTTGTTTCATTGCTCCTGAGCTATGGACACAATTTTTTATCCAAACTATGTTATCTGTGATATCATAAGTGAGTCACCATACATGCATTGTCATGTAATGTTATGTTTTACTGCACCTTACTAGCTGTGAAAGCTGATATACAAGTTATACCAATTGTATCATCATGTTCCAATTACTATTCATACTAATTCTGTTAAGTCATATCTACCATATGTGAGGTGTTAGGGGTTAAACCTAGGTTTCTATGTTCAAGGTCAGTGCCCTACCCACAATGCTCCCTCTACAGCCAAAAGTTTAAGACCTAGCTCAAGCCATTTCAATTTTAGTTCAAGGCGGAGAAGATACAGGCAAGTCAGTGTGATGTGCCTCTGAGGCTGGAAGGCATAGGAACTAACCTCTGAATGGACTGGGGTCCAGGAAGGAGGTCGAATGGCTTCCAGGAAGGAATTTAGGTGGCTTCCATGAAGGAGGTTGAATGGCCTCCAGAAAAGAGGTAAGTTGGATTCCAGGTAAGAGGTTGGGTGACTTCCAGGAAGGAAGTTGGGCGACTTCCAGGAAAGAGGTCAGATGAAAAATTCCCAGCCTCCCAACAAGCAAGAGTAGGGGCGAGGGCTTCTCAAGGAAACAATTCCTCTGAAGCAGAGGGGAGGGCATCCCCAGGAAGCCGAGTTTATACGAGTCAATAACAGATAATAACAGGGTTAATAACAGTCATTACTAATAGCTCATATTCCGACTTACGACCAGGGGGCCTGATCCTGCCCCAAAAGGGTGAGGGTAAAAGGGATGCTGACTCATGAACACATGAGTTGGGTCAGTGGTGCCTGCAGGTGGTAGAGTCTGGTCAGATTTGGGGGCGAGGAGTAGAGAGTCCCACTCCAAACGAGGGAGGGTGTCTTGGGAGACTAGTCAGCTCACAGCTTCTCCGGGAGAGTGGGAGAGTGGGGAGTTGGGAGGAAAGAGGAGGGAAGAGCCAGGGTGAGGGTAGAACTGGGAACTAAGAGCCAGGAGTGTTGGTGGAGGCAGGGAAGAAGGAGAGGTTGTTGGAGCAGGAAGGAGGCACCCAGCATTGTGCTGGGGTTGGCATGCTGCAGTCCTGCGCCCCCTGTTCCGCACTGGCCAGTGTCCCTTCTGTGCCATGAGAGACCGCAGGGCGAAGCTGGGGGAGCCCCGAGAGGACAAGAGGAGGCAGCCGTGCAGGCTGTGCTGGGTCCCCACCTTGCACCCCCTGCCTGGTAATTCGCACTTGCCATCGAATGACATGGTGACACTGGCAAATTGGGCCATTTTCTTCGCCTCCAACTGCGAGGCTTTATCAGCAGGTGCCCGAGGCTGCCCCAACTGCCTAACACTCACAATTAAGGCCATTAACTTCGCAACAGCTGTAATTTGGGAGGAAATGAAAAACATTAATAACTACTACCAAGAGCTGAAAAACAATGGCAAACAGAAACACAGCGTGAGAGGAGAGGCCGAGGATCGCTCCACCCTCCTGGGACCCCACACATTTCTCGGCACCCCAATACACCCCAAAGACAAAATCATGGAACACCCTCGGATGATCGTCCTCAGCAACAGAGATGAGCCTGAGAAGTCAGGGGGTCCTCACTGCACTGCAGACCATCGAGAAAAAGCACATTAACCTCCACACCCTCCTTGAATATCAAAGCACCCACACACACATCCCACACCCACCCGCACCCAGAATCCACATCCCACATCAATCCTGTACTCAGCAGCCATGACCCACACCCACTCTACAGCCAGCACAGGACCTACCTATCACAACACATCCACACAGTACGCATACGTCCCAACACATAATGCGCAATAAACCCCAACACAGGACACATATGTACACTATACACCCACCACACCACACACAAGTGTGCACATAATGCATTACACACAAATCTCCCAACACAGCACATATGGCAAATGCAACATTCCTAACACTATAAATGTATCCCAACACAAGACACACATATGTATACCATATTCCACAGACAACATGCCCACCACACACATTTCCACCCATCTCAATAATGCTACACATAGACACACAGAACATAGTACACCTATGTACATACACAGTGCACAAATGCAATACTTGAACGCACAGTACTCATGTCCATGTACACCCATCAGTATGTATCATAAACAATCACTCATAGATGCAGCACAAATGTTCACACACAATATTGTCCAGATGCCATGTATGTCTACATCCAACACTATTCACACAGCACTCCAAATAGTACACACATGCAAACCTCCAAAGTACCCATGGACAATACAGCATTTGCAACATCCATATATGCAGACCTCCCAACACAGAAGACATAATACATACCCTTAAAGTACACATAGCACATAAGACATGTATGCACAATGTTAAGAGCACACAATACACATGTACACAGCCTTGATGACACACAGTGCTGTTATACACACATGTAACCTGACACACATAAGTCTCTCCCATGTGCAAGCTCTCCACTGATATGACACAAATATGCCAATGTGTTTGGTACCCACCCCCCAGTGGAATCCATCATCACACCTGGTGTCACAGAGGGGCAAGTGTAGAATTCTGGGGACACGGGCACATCAAGCTCACAAAGTCACAGTACACTTACATGAATGTATAGATGCATACACATATGCACACATAAACATACACAGATCCATACAATACATTCCCCTCCTCAGAGCATGCAGGAGGGATTTCTGAAAAAGAAATTCCAAGCAAATATTCAATGTTCAAAGCATGAAAAAGTCTACTTTGCTCAAATAATTTCTTTTTGTTTTTGGGCCACACCCGGCGATGCTCAGGGATTACTCCTAGCTCTGCATTCAGAAATTGCTACTGGCAGGCTCGGGGATCTTATGGGATGCTGGGGATCAAACCCTGACCCATCCCAGGTCGACCATGTGCAAGGCAAACACCCTTCTGTTGTGCTATCACTCTGGCCCCAAGCTCAAAGAATTTTAGCAAAGTTTTTAATGTGCATATTAGGTCACATCTGACATTGATTTTTATTTAAGAAACTTTGAAAATATGACATCCACCTATATGTGGTTAAAAACTATTAAAATAGGGGAGCCGGGCGGTGGTGCTGGAGAAAAGATGCCTGCACTAACCTAGGACGGACCGCGGTTCGATCCCCCGGTTCCCCATATGGTCTCCCATGCCTGCCAGGAGCGACTTCTGAGCGAATAGCCAGGAGTAACCCCTGAGCATCACCGGGTGTGGCCCAAAAACCAAAAACAAACAAACAAACAAAAAACTATTAAAATAGGACCAGATAGGCTAGAGAGATAGCATGGAGGTAAGACATTTGCCTTGTATGCATAAGGACGGTGGTTCAAATCCGGCAAAAAATAAAATAAAATAAAATAAAAAATAGGACCAGAGAGATAGCATGGAGGTAAGCTATTTGCCTTGCATGCAGAAGGACGGTGGTACAAATCCCGGCATCCCATATGGTCCCCTGAGCTTGCCAGGAGCAATTTCTGAGCTTAGAGCCAGGAGTAATCCCTGAGCGCTGGGTGTGACCCCCCCCCAAATAAAACAAATAAAAAGTACACAGCAAACACAGGGATGTATGCATAACATGCTTGATCCTATGGTACGAGGAACATGTGAATCAGCATGTGTATACTCAGACACATGTGCAAACACAAGTGAAACAACTGCTGCACACAAGTGTGCACATGCCACGTGTGCACACATGTAGAGGGGATCACAGGCACATTGCATACGTGTGAAGGACTGTCATGAGAGTGTGGAAAGACAGTATGGAAGGGAAACGAAAGGCTGTGAGTGTGGGATCTGCAGACGAGAGAGAAGCAGGCCACTCAGGGTGTGAGAAGTTTGATAATGGTTGAAGAAGGTGCCAGAACCAGCCCCCATGGAGATCAGAAGATGGGAGGCAGGGGGTCCTGGCTTCCAACCCAGGCATATCTGTGGCTATGGCACCTCTCAGCAGCCCCACTTGCCTATCTCTCTGGCGGAAGCAAAACAGTGTCCCTTGAGCTGACCTCAAACTTAGCCTTATGGCCCTTGTTCCTCTTTGTACGAAGGTGTGCTTGCCCCCAGAACCTAACACACTCCCTCCACACACACACACACACACACACACACACACACACACACACACACACACACACACAGGCTTCTGTGGTGCGGCAGGCACTAGAGTGGGTGCATTCAGAGCTTCTCAAGAAGCATCTTCCAGAAAACCTTTCCTGAGCTCCATGCAGGCTTCAGATTCCTTAAGTTTCTGTTTAATCATATACTAAATTTAAAGAGGACTTAATTAGCAATCTCCTCCTTTCCTTTATTGTGTGTTTCTCTTGAAATGGGGTTAGGAATGAAGTCTATTTCTGTCCCAGGGCTTGCAGCCTGCATGGGGCTGAATCTGTAACAGCCTCCTTGTCACCAGAGGGACCAAACCCAAACCCAGCCATGTCCTGCCCACACTGCACTGCTAGTGCCTGTGATCTGGTCCTGAGCCCCTGCCACCCCGTGTATACCCTGGGACCTTTTCTGAGCTGGGGAATTCCTGCAGGTGGCCAGTGCTCCAGCCAAAGAACTCAGTCCCAGTACATCTGCTGCCTTGAACAGCCCAGCACCCCTTTAATTTAACTCATTCTCCAGGAATGTGGAGATCAGTGAGCTCTGCGCAGAGCAGCTTACATACGCATCCTGGACACTGTGCATGCACTGTGAAGCATGCACCATTTATACAGGTCACATCAGAGTAAATATGCATATGTGCCCATGCACAGGTATGCATATACCACGTGTATGGTATAAATGCATATCTATAGTGGCACCTGTGATTCTCATGTTTGTGAATGTATGTTTGCATGGCAGTCAGTGACTATCTGGATCTCATGTCTACCCTTGGCCTCACTTCCCTTCTTCCACCCACAGTTGAACAGACTCCTCCCTGGCATTTCCTGCTGCTCCTTTGGGCACATGTGAATCTGATGCACCGCAAGGCCTGCTGGGCTTTGGGAGTCAGGGGTAGTAAGGAGCCTTCTGCTGAGTTGGAAACTTCAGCCCTGCATTTCTCTCATCCCCCAAGAGTCATGTTCTAGCCCATGGTTTTTTGTTTTGTTTTGTTTTTTGTTTTTGTTTGTTTTGTTTTTCAGGCCACACCCGTTTGATGCGCAGGGGTTACTCCTGGCTAAGCGCTCAGAAATTGCCCCTGGCTTGGGGGGGACCATATAGGACGCCAGGGGATCGAACCCGGGTCGCGGTCCTTCCTTGGCTAGTGCTTGCAAGGCAAACACCTTACCTCTAGCGCCATCTCACAGGCCCCTAGCCCATGATCTTAGTGTTTCTGCACACATTGGTATGTGCTTGCATGTAAGTGTGCATTTAAATGAACACCATGTACTGCATGTATGATGTGTTGCCTGCAAGAAAGCAGATATGTCAATCACTTCTTTTTTTTGTTTGTTTTGTTTTTGTTTGGGGCCACACCCGGTGACTCTCAGGGGTTACTCCTGACTATGTGCTCAGAAGTCGCTCCTGGCTTGGGGGACCATATGGGACACCGGGGGATCCAACCGTGGTCGGTTCTAGGCTAGCGCTGGCAAGGCAGACACCTTATCTCTAGCGCCACCACGCCGACCCCAAGGAAGCAGATATGTAAATCTGAATGATTGTATCTGCATTCAGACACACATGGCATGCAAGTACATCTGTATTGTGCAATGTCTTTATATGCTTACTCACATACATGCTTGTTTGTATCAAAATATTTATATATCTGCATATCTTGTGGGAATACATTGATGAACACCTGCATATATATCCATGTATATTGTGTGCATGTGCTTACATTTGTGTTCTATATTATGGTGCACATAAGCCTTTGCATATATGCAGAGATGTGTGCCTGTATGTGGTATGCTGTTTGATGTTCATGTTTATCTGTAGTGCACATGTGTCTGTCTATATATAAATGGGTATTATGTATTTGGTACATATATGTGCATGTGTTATGGTGACAATTTACATGTGGTCATGTGTGTATGCAGTACACCTGTACCCATGTGTTTATGTAGTTGTGTGCTTACATAGTTGTATATGTATGATTCATGTGTACATGTGATTGCGCATATATTGGTGCATGTGCACCTGCAGGATTGCATTGTGTAGTGTGTCTACATGTCAGTGTGTCTGTTAGTGTGCATTGTGTCACTATATCTGCATACATGTAGTGCCTGTGTGCATAGTGGCAGTATCCAGGGGGAATAGGACCCTGTGGGAACCTCATGGACACTGATGCCAAACCAGACAGTGACATTGGGGGGCCATTCTGTATCTGAACCATCCACACAGTGACACTGGGGACCTGTCCCAGTGTCTGAACCATCCACACAGTGACACTCTATCTCCAGAGCAGCATCTCAAGAACACCAGCAACTGTCTTGCCCTAAAGTGTCCCCTGAAGGATCTCAGAGCAGGGCCTGGCTCCCTGTAGAAGCAAAAGTCAAAGATAGAACAGAAGAAAACCTACAGGTATCCTCTCTGTGGGCAGGATCATGGCAACTACACATAGAGTCATGAAAGAGAATAAACTACAGGGAAGAGCAGAGGTCAAGCTACTGATCAAGGTCCTGAACCACATGTCCCAAGGACAGGCTATGGCTGCATGCAAAGGTCCAATTAGAGGGAGCACAGGGTCCCTCCAGTTTTGTCACTCTCCCTCTTCTCTGAGACCTGATGGTCACCAGGCCAGACACATGGCTCCTGTTTAGCTCCTACTAGCTCATGTTTGTGTAAGAGGAGGGATCAAGGCACCCTGTGCCAGTTGTTGAGTCCCTTCTTTGCCCTCCTCCTCCCTCATGATCCCAAGCTCCCTGGATTCAGTCCTCAGTGGAGTGGCTCAGAGCCCAGGGCAGACCTTGCTCTCAAGCAACAAAGATGACTTCAAAATGGGTTGATCGCCCAGAAAAAAGCAGATGTTCCTCCTGCTCCCATCCCATCCTCAGCAGGAAGCAGCTTCGTTGCCAAGCAACCGCCACTGTCTGCATAGTCCAGAGACAGGACCATGCGCTCAGCACCCTCCCCGCTGCCTGCACTGACCTGTGTGGCTGAGTGTGGCCTGCTGCCCTAGGTCTACGTGGCCCCATCAGCCTCCCATCCCTCTCCCTTGGGGGCTGCTGCTGCATTATGCATTTCCTACTGACCTTTTCAAGCCACTTTTGCCGTCCTTCTAATTTCCTGCAGAGCTATGACTCCATGACAAAAATGGTCTCATTGGAGTGATAAAAAGGGGCACAGGACATGGAAGGCCCAGGAGCATGTCTCCATTTTGCTCCCATGGTGCTTTCCTCCCATCCAGGAGAACCTTTGCTATGTTGGCAGCCTGTCCCCAACATTCTCCCCAAGAGCATCGCAGTGATGTATCACTGTCAACTAGCTTCTTCTGGGCTTTCTTTATTTAATTTTTTTTGTGGTGCTTTGGAGGGTCATACTTGGCCCTGAGATCATGAATCTCTCCTGGTAGGGCTGGCTGGGGCACCGTAGGCACTGGGATCAAACCTGAGCCTCACCCCTGCACTCTCTCCGACCCTGAGCCTCCCTCAGAAGAGTCTCCAGCTCCTGAGAGCATAGGGCTGGCTGGCTGTCACCTGATGTCTCAGGTTTTTCCCAACTTGGCTGTCCACATGGGCAAGGGATCTCCCTCATGTATCCAAGGTGTCACAAAGATGGAGAGTCAGTATTTCTGGGGTGTCCAGTGTGGCCAGGCTGCAGCAGACTCTGCTTATGGGTGTATGCATTGAGTGTTTTGAATGCATCCAGTGGATGCATCAGGCTGAGTGCTCAAGGCTCCTTCTCCAGGGGGAAGGCACAGGCACATCAAGGCACATCAGAGGGGCTGTGTGGTACTAAGGACTCCATGGGCATCAAGGGCTCTGTGGGCTCTGTATATTCTGGGATCTATGTTCTGTGGGCTCTGTAGATCCTGTGTGCTCTGTGGATTTTGTGGATCCTATGTGAACTCTGCTTGGTGGATTCTGAGTGCTCTGTGAATTCTGTTGGTCTCTAAACTGCTAAAGCAATCCTTGGGAAAAAGAAGATGAGAGGAATCACTTTCCCAACTTCAAACTGTACTATAAAGCAGTAGTTATTAAATCAGCATGGTTCGAAATAAAGACAAACCCTCAGATTAGTGGAAGAGACTTGAATATTCTGAGACTGACCCTCAGGTCTGTGATTAATTAAGCTTCGATTAAATGATCAAGATACATGAAGAGGAGCAAGAAAAGCCTCTTCAGCAAGTGGTGTTGGGAAAACTGGTCAACTATATGCAAAAATTTAAACTCAGACTTCTCCTTTATTTTTGTTGTTGTTGTTTTGGGGCCACACCCAAACTCAGGGGTTACTCCTGGCTCTCACTCAGAAATTGCTCCTGGCAGGCGCAGGGGACCATATGCCAGGGATCAAACAAGCTTTTTCTTAGTTATTCAATCATGAAGAACTGTATCTATGAAAAAACAACTGAATTATGAATAATCTTTTAACCATGGTGTTTAAATAAAGTAATTAATTTTAAAAAGAAAAGCTATTAATAAGCCCTGCAATTGATTTAAGTGTGCATGTAAAAAATAACAATAATCAGATCTATACTGGAAGGTCTATATATAATTAAGGAGGCCTATGACAGGGGAAGTTGCAAATTGGGGTCTATAGTAGGGGTTTATAGTAGGGGCTTCTAAGGGGGTCTCTAATGGAGGAAGTGATTAATGGGGGTCTAAAGTGGAAGCCAATAATGGAGGTCTATAATGAGGGAGTCTATAATAGGGTCCATACTGGGCTCCAAAGCCTTCCTCCAACTTTCCTGGCTTTCAGGAAGACTTACTTTCTCACTATTTATTCTGTTCCTTCCCTTCATCTTAGACCATTGTAGCTTTACTACACTTTCCCAGGAGATGGTCATCTTGTCCCCATGCTCCCTATTTTACTTTGTTTGCAATGAGTTTTCAGTTTTTTTAGGGGTGGGGGGATCACACCCGGCCACACTCAGAGGTTACTCCTGTCTCTGTGCTCAGAAATCACTCCAGGCAGACTCAGGGGACCATATTCGATGCCGGGGTTCAAACCACCATTCATCCTGGATCAGCTGCGTGCAAGGCAAACACCCTACTGCTGTGCTATCTCTCTGGCCCTGAATTTTCACCTTTTTAAACCCTATAGATAGACTGGGATGAGGAATGCCTTGGCCCCTTTTAAGTCTCTGGCCTCTGACGGCATGCCCACCCACATGGGGTCATCCATCCCTTCAGTCTGCTCCTTCCTCCTCATGGCATTACCACTCCTGCTGGCTGTACCCTTTCCCCCACCCCACCCTACCCCCACCAGCTGGCTGCACCTCTGTTTGCCCACACCTGTTGGCTGTAGAGGGACACTTCTAGGGGCATGGCTCATTCTCTTTCTCTCCCCCTTGTGCTATTTCTGACCTCTTGCTCGCACCTATGTCAGTGTGGGGATGATCAGAGCTGCGTCTGCCTGAGGCCTGCCTATCATCTCACTCCTTCTAAAATAGTGGCTCTTCCCTTATTGACAGATCTTTCTTCCTTCCTTCCTCCCTAACTTCCTTTCTTTTCTCCATCTCTCCCTCCCTCCATTTCTTCCCTTTTTTTCCTGCCTCCCTCCCTTTCTACCTGTGAAAACCACCCTTCCATCCTCCCTCTCTCTCATTCTACTTTCCCTAGGAGGCCACATCCTCCAAGCCATGAGCTGGTGGGCTGACCTGGTCAGTCTGCAGCCACAGTCCCTAACATTTGTCCTCTGTGTTTTCTGGGTTCATGAGCATGTTCCCCTCTGCTCCTTCTCTGGGGAACACCCAGGAAAGAGGACTCTTCATGCAGCTGTGTGCGGACAGTGCCCTCCCAGGGCCTGAGGGCCAGGATCAGTGATAGCTTCATGCTGAAGCACCGTGGTACAAAGACCCCAAAGGTGACTTTCTCCTGGGGCGAGTCAGCACAAGGCAACTTGGAGAATGTCCACATTAACCTAGGATCACTCCCCAGTGCCTGCAGAGAAACAACTCCAGCCTTGCGAATTCCAAGCAAAGTGCAAAGCTCTCTGTAAGTGCTGCCACCACGGTTTCTGGGCGTGGCACAGACTGGAGTAGTTCCACCAGGCCACAGCATGGGGCGCCTGCAGGCCCAAGCGCGCAGCTCTCTCCTCCTCCCACTGTGGGCCGCAGGGAGCTGTTTGCATCAGCTTCCCTCTTGATTTAGTTAATCCACATTCAGCAATAAGCCTTGCAGTTTCCATTAAACATCGCGGTTGTTGAGCACGGTGTATGTGAGGCCAGGGTAAAGGAAGGACTGGCAGGCAGCTGTCTCCTCAGGCAGTGGCTCAGCCCTGGGGTGGGTTCGTATGGGTGCAGGGGCTGCCACAACCATCCCCAGATGGTGTGGTGCACCCTGACAGGGCCTTGGAATCTGCAGGAATCGCCACTCTGGCCAGCTCCAGGGAGTTCTGGACACAGACTTTATACTGTCCTTCTTCCCCTCTGGGGATCCAAACAGCACCAGGGTGTTAACTTTTGACCCTGGATTGACATTGGATAATTGCCCTCCTCTTCCTGCTGTAACTCCCTTTGAGGTCACGGCTCAGATTGTCTACACTGGAAGCACCTTGACAGGGAGGGAATGAGTGTGGGCCCAGAAGGAGGTGGCACAGCCATCAGGGACACAGGTGGGATAGGTGGGAGTGGTGATGATGGCAGTGGGTCATAGAGGCAGTGGGTGAGGTGGAAGAGGCCAGGACATGTTCTCAGTTGGTAGGTTGGCAATGGTGGCAGGAGTTGCCACAGGGTGGCGAGCGTGGTCACAATGTAGTGTATACATGGGTGGTGAGCATGGTCACAGGCTAGTGGATGGCCCAAGACTTTCCCATCACAAGGAAATGACAGGCCAGTGACTTGGTGCAGGCAGCAAAGCCCTAACCTGGAGAAGCTGATGATGACACAAATGACAGCAGTTGGTGACTCAAGTTGTACATGGTGTTGGGGTACCTGAATCTCACCCTCTGCTGCCCCCCCGCCCTTGTAACCCCCCAGTGCTGATCACCCCCAAACTAACCCCCAGATCCCAGAAATTTGCTCAAAGAGCTGCTGCGTCTGAAACCCAGGGACCTCAGGGAAGGGTCTGCACCACACATGAAGGCTGCTTTGCTGAAATGGCCACAGTGTCTGCAAGCACAAAGGCTGCTGGGCCCTTATTTTCCATTTTTAAGACAATTAATTCATCTGGACTCTTGATGGTTCTGGGTTTGTTTTTTTTTTTTTTTTTTTTTTTTTGGTTTTTGGGTCACACCCGGCAGTGCTCAGGGGTCACTCCTGGCTCCATGCTCAGAAATTGCCCCTGGCAGGCACGGGGGACCATATGGGGCACCGGGATTCGAACTGATGACCTTTTGCATGAAAGACAAGCGCCTTACCTCCATGCTATCTCCCGGGCCCCGGTTCTGGGGTTTGTCTCAGGTCACCCTTCCTTCCCTCCTTGAACGGTGATACTTATTCATATCATTAAGTTCATCAACTCTGTCTTCTTTTGGTCATTCTAGTGTTATTTTTTTTTTGTTTGTTCATTTAATTGGGTCCATACTTCATGATGCTCAGGGCTTATTCCTGGATCTACAATCAGGAATCACTCATGAAGCTGCTTAGGGACCCCTATGGGGTGCTGGTGATCAAATCCAGGTCAGCTGCATGCAAGTGCCCTCCCTGCCATGCTATGGCTTGGCCTTCTAGTGAGTCTTTCAAACTGCCTGAAGCCCAGGGCATTTTCAGTACGATACAGGGTTCTCCTGGGAGACATTTCGCTGAAGTTGCTGATCAGCCCAGATAGGAATAGTAATCTGGTCAGATCCTTCACATCTGTTGGCCACAGAGCGGACACTGATGTTCACAGGACATGGACATGGCTACAAGAGGGGCCATGTGCATGGCACTCAGAACCAGCCGAGCTGGGTGTCAGTAGAGCCCTGTCAGAGACTCGCATAAGGGCCACAGAAGCCCAAGTATTTGTCAGTTATTCGAGGCTTATAAACAGGATTCACTGTGGCAGGCCTGAGGGCAAACAGTGCATGGAAGCCCTGGTAACTGGCTGTGAGGATGATGCCTGTAGTCCTCCCAGTTCCCTTGGCATCTCCTGAATGTGGGTTCACCAGGAGCTAGGACGGACACCCAGACCCCGTGACTCCCAGATGAGTTCCCATGGCAGGACCCTCTCTGGCTTCAGTGTCTGCCATAGATTGGGCACAGGAAGCCAGGGAGCCAGGCATAGCATGTACAGACTGTACCCCTCAGTTCCCTTTCTGCACTGATGAGCACCTCTGAACTTTACAACCCTTCCAGTGATTCGAATGGCCCAGAAGTCCCCCTATAGGGGAGACTTCTTGTACCCTTGGGTTACGTCCCTCACTGCTACCATGACCTTTGCCAGGGTCTGTGGGGACAGGAAGGGAACATTGATACTGGTTCTGAACTAGGAGACACATGGGGCATGTATACAATCACTTATGCCACACCCCATGTCACAGATACACCTATTCTATGTGTTCATACACCACACACACCCTGTATCAAAAATATCCTGTTAGGGTCCAGAGTCAAAGGACGAAATCACACAATTGAAATAAAGCAAAGCAGGGGCCAGAGAGACAGCATGGAGGTAAAGCATTTGCCTTGCATGCAGAAGGAAGGTGGTTCAAATTCCAGCATATGGTCCCTCAAACCTGCCAGGAGCAATTTCTCAGTGTAGAGTCAGGAGGAACTGCTGCGGACGTATTATTCATAATTTAATAAACGTCCCTAAAGCAAAAACCTTAGTGGGTATTATCTTGCCATTGGGATTCAAGGGGGAACACGAAGCAGACGAAATATGAAATATGAATTATAAAATATGAAATAAAAAAAGAAAAATAAATGAGACCACACAGAATTACATGGTGTGACCAGTGGTGAGGAAAGGTCCAGAGAGAGCTTTTATTATCTGAGTTGGCCTTAAATAGCCAGTTTTTTGGGGTGTAGCCAGGGAGAAAAGAAAGGGGATTGAACCAATGAGATCAGAGCTAGAATTAGCATATGAAGTGACTTTACTGCAGGTAGAGAGAAACCTGATACCTTCAAGGTAGAGGGAGAGAGAGAGAGAGAGAGAGAGAGAGAGAGAGAGAGAGAGAGAGAGAGAGAGAGATCACAAAAGGGAGCTCAGCAGGTGACTTTTGGTGGTTTTCTGGGAACTGTGTTCTCTTTGTCTGAAATACTGAGGCCTGGTTATATAGAGAGATCAGGGTCGTCCATGTGGTGGATAAAACAGAAAATATCTCCAACCATCCACTCAAAAGATCCATGAATTATAGACCACTAAGCAGGCCTTTTGGCAGATAGTTTCTGGAAGAAAATTAGGCTGGTGTGCCCCCCTAAGTGGGGGGTAACAAGGAATCCCTGAGCGCTGCTGGGTGTGACGAAAGGAAGGGAGGAAGGAAGGGAGGAAGGAAGGAAGGAAGGAAGGAAGGAAGGAAGGAAGGAAGGAAGGAAGGAAGGAAGGA
>PVKC010027720.1:0-15777 GCA_004027635.1 Crocidura indochinensis | reverse complement strand
AGCCTGTGGTAAGAATTGGGAGGCCTTATCTTTTCTTTTTTTTCTTTTTTTTTGATATTTTAATATATATATATTTATATATAAGATTCTTCACCAGTGCAACATACCCATGACCAATATCCCAAGTGTCTTTCATCCCACCCCATATTAAATATTAAATAAATAATATAAATTAAATATTAAATAAATTAAATATTAAATAAATTATTAAATAAATAAATGGCAGGATAATACAGACCTGTCTTCTATTGAGAAAATGCCAGATAACTTCTTCACTGTCTCTGAAAAACAGATGAAGCAGCCTTGAATGGATGTTATGAGTCCTAGAGATCCATGTTTTTTCCATAGAGGTCACTGAAACAGTGGTGACCCAGAGTCATCAATGAGTTGAAACAAAAATTATATCACCAGGAATGGCACATTACATCTGATTACAGAATCTATATGTCATCTATTTGCTCAACTGTAGTATGATAATCTTACTTAAAACTCAGGAATAATGTAATTGCATATAATTTAAGAACAGTCAAAAAGTAATACATAAATGATTCTGAAACACATAGATGACTTTTTCACAATGTTTCCCCCCACTGAGCAGCATCTTCTTAAATATCACGAACTCCAAAGCAGTTTATTTATGTCTTTAATTGTTTAGTTAGGAATATCTTAGACAATTTAGACGAATTAATGGAGGACTCTATGTACCAAAGTGAGTGATGGAATCTTTTTTTTTTTTAACAGAAAAATAACATGGCAAGGCTTTTTGTTTTCTTTAGATTTTTCTTTTCTTCCTTAGTTTGATTCCTTGTGAAATGTATGGGTTATTTGTAGGTGCTTCAATGACCAAGTAAAAGCAATTAAAAATAAGCATGAATTTAAGTAACAATTATTGGAACAAATATAAGTGTGTTTGATCATTGAAGATGCATCATATTTTATGAAAAGTTATACTATATTTTAAGTTTATTTAAGAAGCAATGACTTCAATAAAATATACCTTTTTACATATAAATTTACTACTTTATGATTCTTGAGGCTAATTATTAAGAGTAGTAAAGGTTATCAGAATATAGAAATAAATAAATGATATATATTTTTAATTTTTTACATTGACATCTTATATTGTCCAATACATTTAACAATTGTGCCAATAAAAGTACATTATAATGCCAGGAATAAACAGTAAACACCATTGTCATTTTAAATTGTATTTTTTAAATTACAATTTTACTTGTTTTTTGGGGGAAACAATATAAAAATTCCTATTCAGTATTAATAATAAAGTGGAAGCAATCTTAGAATTAAAACTTTTATTTTCTCATTTCCTTTTTAAATGTATCTGGAATATTTGCATCAAATTGGCAATTCACTTTTACTATAAATAATACAAATAGTTTTAGCAGTAGGGTTAGAGCTATTGCAGAATAGGTATTTTTTGCCTTGTACTTTGTGAACCAGGTTCCTTTTCTTGTGAACTATTTAGTCCCCTGAGTCCACCAGGAGTGAACCACTGAGTTCAAAGCCATCAGTAAGCCCTGATCACAACCAAATATGGCCCCCATACAAGACTAATGATATTTGTTAACATCAGTAACCTAGGGTGTCTAAACCATTTCTTCATTTTTACAAGTAAATCAAAGTAGTCACATCTTCTTTGGTTAACTAGTACAACACAGATGTAAAGCACTCACTTTACATGAAGATTGACTAAGAAAAAAGTCATAGTCATCATAGTGCCTGATTCATAGTCAAGTCTCTAAAGACTTTAATCATTATCAGAAAAACACCATGTGAGCTAAACAATAATAGGTTTCTTGTATAAGTTTTTGTATTTGTTTTGACACTAGACTTGTTGGTACTCACGGCTTATACCTTGCTCTGAGCTTAAGAATCATATCCATTGGGACTTTCAGATCATAACAAGTCAGCCATGTGCAGTATGTATGTCAGTATGTGCAACCCAAGTGCCTACCTCCTGTATCATTTCTCCACATGCTGTTATATCATATTTAATACAGAATATTATTCCACATATTGGGTAAAACCACATACTTGGACTTAAGAGTCATTTATGTTTAAAAATATTTTACAAAAGCATAATTGCTATTTAAAAAAATAGAACTCCTGTACACTGTTTTAAATTTTTGCTGTTAAAGTTTTCTTATTTCTTGATATCAGTTCACTAATTACCATAAAAGTTTTCTTCTCTATATTGTTTCACCCCACTTATGTTATTCTTTAGACAACTGCAAGTTATAAAGCATCAAGGTATATGTGAACGTATCACTTTGTGTTAGCTGTTCTATTTTTTTTTAATTTTTTATGTTTTAATTATGAGAACAATGATGTAGAGAGCTCAAGGTAAAGTTACAGTGGAAGGACAATCGCCCATAAACAGGGTTCTCATAATAAATCCCCTAGCTGATGCCTAAATATTGAACTTACAGTCAAAGAACGTTTAGAAAAATAAGACAGAACCCATGTTAATTGCTTTGTCCACAAGTCCCCAGAATGTAGTACATTATAACATTTCTTGACAGTACACAAAGCAATCTAAAGCCATGACATTTATGTGACGCCTTATACATTGAAGGCACAGTATTTTTTTATATTTTGATGTACATGTATATTAGTTTAAGTTAACATCAAAAGTTTAAGAGGTTTATTTTTAAGAGTTAGAGTCAAAAATAACACAATGAAAATGGTGTTAGAGTGGCAAATATTGCTTGCATAGGTTCACCAAAATATGGGGGACATGGAAAGGATCTAAATACAAGGAGACCCTACCCCTGAAGTTTCCTGGCATAAGACCAACTCTAGGCTCTAGGCAAACTAGTTTATTCAATCCAAGTCCTTGTCTATAGTGCCAATACAGTTTTATCTTTCACACAGTCTCTATTGTTGGCATCAGGTTTCTGTATTGCAGATCCTGGAGTCTGCACATCCTATGTTGAAGTCGGGCTGGTGTGGAGTACCCTGTAGTTTCACCTCACAATTAAGGGGCAATACAGAAAGCCCTGTCCAGTGAGCAGGTCATTGTTGTTGCTGAGTCTTCTCAGTGTTAAGGGAAGTCTCTTTTGAGTAAGTCGATGTCAGAGCAGCGGTAGAGTCTTCCATGGTAGATGATTGCCTCCAGGTGTTGTTATAGACTACCGTGGGTGTTTCGTAGATGTCTACCCTAGATCAGGGATGAATGGAGAATGCCTATTTTCCGATACCTGTGCCAGGTCTTTATGTCAATGTTCAGGGTGTGAGGTCCCATTGCACTACAAGATTTGTGTGTTCCCATCTCTATTATATAAGAACTTATTTGTATGTATAGTATTGTCCCATTTTAATGTGCCTATGCAAACAAAAAATAAAGCCACGTAGTGTTATCAGCGTATTTGGGGGCATAAGAACACATCCAACAATACCCATGACTTGGTTCAAACATAAGTATTAAACTGAGGGACTCTTCAACCAAGTTTCCTATTGAATAGTTCACAAACAGAAGAAAAGATAAAAATAAAGGGGGTGGAATCGTCACTGTATAAGAAAATAGTTATAGTCGTCAAAGAAAACACACATAAAATGTTGATACGACATACGTGTCCTTCTTATGCCTTTTGAAATAGTTGAGGGGATGTTAACTCCAGGGCACCACTTTGGTCTGTGACTTAGAATTCTACAATACTTAAGTTAAAAAAGGGTAAATGCGGAGTAATGATGATATGGGGTGAGAGAGTTAAAGAAAAAAATGATCTTTTGTAGGAGTATGCAAAAAGGCAGAGTATAAAATTGTGGTGGACCATAGCCTACCACCATTTTTGCTCTAATGCTTTTTGCCTCACTCTGACCTCTAACAGCTGTGGCTTTTGTCCTTTAGCTAACAGAATATTCAGCAAGTTAAAATTGCTTACTTACTGAAACTGACCTTGCTCCAGTTTGCCTTGGAGAACAGAGCCTGATCCTGATTTCAAGCCTGAAGCAAAACATTTGCCTAAGGAAAGTGTTGTTTGTATAGGAATGCAGATGCTCCTTACTGATTAGAAAGTTTTCTCCACCCTTCTTTCTAAATTGCTACTCCACCCTTCTTTCCCCTTATCCTTCCCGCCATCTAAATGTGTTCGTGCAGGTAGGGAGTTACCCTCATTGGTTAGGTAAAGAAATTTGTACAATTGTGATTGGATATGTTTTCAATCCTGCTTGGTTGATTGGATATGTTTTCAATCCTGTTTTGCAACCCCTCCACTGTTAGCAGGGCATAAAAACCCTGCTCTCCCCTTAATAAAGGCTTCTGATTGGCAACCGTCATCAAGAGTCCACGCTACTAACTTCTGCAGCTTGATTTTCTAGGTGATCACAAAAGAGCTTGACACTTGTGAATTATTTGCGATCGTTTCCCGTTCCCTGTCCTGGTTGAGAGAAACTGCTGGCCGGAATTCTCTCCCTCATGGGATAGGGGCTGAGGCGATTGCAGCCTATAACCTGCTCATGTTTTTGAGGGCATCTCAGCCCATGGCCTTTCCTAGCTCTTACAGCATTTTGTTTTCCTTCCTCTCACTACGTGGTTTCTGAATACCAAACTAATCACATCCACTAACAGAGAAAGGGGAAACGTGAATATGTTTTTGGGGATGGAGCATCTACTGTTTCTCTCAGCAATGTTGCTTTTTAATATGTGATAGTTATAGAATTGTATAGAATTATTGATTTGAAAGAGATCTTAATCACAGGTTTGCTCTTTGGGGCAAAGGGAGTATTTCCAACAGTTGGTCATTATGGAGTCTCATGAGTTTCTGTTTTAGGCTCAGAAAGAGGCTAAGGAAGTGGAGCAGAGCAGGAAGGAGATGGGGCTGGACGGAGAAGTTGATAACCTGAGAGCCATTATTCAGGTAAACTGAGGTAGCTTTTCTCTGAAGGCAGTGCTGTCTCTTCCCTGTTGTTTCCTATGGCAGTGTTTATTTGTTTTTTTTTTTTTGGAGTGAATTTTTGTTTTTGTTTTTTACAGACTTCCATGTACCATTTATTTAACCCTTAAAGTATCCATTTCAGTGTTTTCTAATCTTAAAGCTATACAACTTTCAGCACTAGTCATAGGACACTGCATCGCTCTGTTGTCCCATCTGTGTGTCCCACCCACTCCTGCAACTCCTAAATGTTTTTCAAAAGTCTTTAGAAAGCCTTAGTTTTTGAAATCTTGTTTGCCCTTTTCAAACAGAGCAAACAGAAGGATCGACAAAAGGAAATGGACAGTTTTCTGGCTCAGATGGAAGCCAAGTACTGCAAACCTTCCAATCGAGGAGGGAAAAAACCAGCCCTCAAGAAAGGAAAAAAATAATGGAGTTTTCTTCTCAGAAGTCCTCAATTGTGAGTTGGTGTCGTCAGCAAGGTGTGATCAAGAGCTGAAGGCTTGTCATCCCACACTCAGAAAGGTGTTTCACAACCTGTGTTCAGATGAGTTGTGAAAATCCAGCAGCAGCACTGAGCCCAACTTGACGACCTCGAGTCTGAGTCCTGTGAATCTGGAACACTCCCCACAGCACTGGCTTTTGTGATTTTCCCGTAGCTAGAATTTTGTGTGATGATGGGTGATGGTGGGTGTGTCCACACTGCCTGGGGAAGTTAGCATTTTGCCATAAGGGATCTTAAGAGAATTCTGAGGGATTTGCATGAGCTCCCACCAATTTAGAATGCTTTGCTAGATTTCCTGTCTTTGGATCTCTTGCTACACTTACTGTCTCCCAAACACTGGTAATGTTCTTCCAGTCTTAATGAACATAGTGGACCCTCTTTCCTTTTGTTTGACTCAGCCAAATTTTGTACTCTTGATATATAGGAGGTGTTCGATTACTTCCAAGTATTTTTCTAAGACACATGAATACATATAAACAGGTTACAAAAATAACATTAGCTTTTAAAATGGTCATTCCAGTTAATTTAGTCATTCAGTTAAAATGATTTAGAGGGGCCAGAGAAGTAGTATTCCCTTGCTTACAGTGAACCCAGGTTCGATCCCCAGCATCCTATATGGTCCCCTGAGCCCTGCCAGGAGTGATTCCTGAGTGCAGAACCAGGAGTAAGTCCTAAGCATCACCAGGTGTAGCACCCAA
The DNA here is from genome assembly GCA_004027635.1 of Crocidura indochinensis. NCBI lineage: Eukaryota > Metazoa > Chordata > Mammalia > Eulipotyphla > Soricidae > Crocidura > Crocidura indochinensis. Next base: position 9,682 of record PVKC010027720.1, on the reverse strand, counting down.
ACAAAAAACACAAGAAAAGGCTGAGAAAAAATTGTGGCATTTTAAATATTTTCAATTGACTCCACAAATTGGTGCTAATCTGTAGATGCAAACCAGCGAATTGTCACTGTTGTAATGTGAAGAACTGTGGTCTCGGTTGGTGTCCTGCTGTAACTCCCAAATATGCTTAATTTGCTGAACTTTTCTGAACCTGTTTCCTTATTTAAAAAGAGTGAGGGTCTAGGTTAAATGCCATTGGAGCCCCCTTCCAGCCCATGTACCCTTCCCATGTAAAGGAATGCTGCATTGATCTGTTGACTTGCTATCATGCATATTCGTGGGATTGATAATTGTGAAATATTACTACTTTACACTTCAGTTAGATTGGTTTTCTAGTGTTTCATTAGACTATTTGAGAGGTTCTTAGGGGATCTTCAACTTCAAATATGATTTAAACCATGATAGTCAATATGCATAAAACATTGTCAAGCATTGAACTTTATCACTTATCAGGGAAGCATTTGACGCAATTCAAAGGGATTGCAAGCAAGTTAAAAATTGTTGAATTTTATTACAAATATAATTTAATACAAGTTGGTTGAAGCATGTCTTCATGTGATAGCATGAAATCGTCCCTCTTGTTTTTAGCCCGAAGCAAGTTCTTCTGGTTTCAGTCCTAATAGTCACTGCCTAGATCTGGAGACAGGCCCACCTCTGTTTTGAGATTTTGTAGAACCATGTAACTGAGAACCTGCCAAGTGTACAAGTGACATTAGTAGATTATACAGACTTGGTCACTTCAGCCTCTCACAGCAGGACTTTCTTGCTCCAGTGATCAGCTAGACATGAGTTGGAGTGGAGCCTGAGTAAGGCAGGGAAGGTCCTTGCATTCACACAGCCAACCTGGGTTCAATTCATGATACCCCATAGGGCCTCAAGCCCTTCCGGAGAGATCCCTGAGCACTAAGGGGTGTGGCCTCCAAAAAACAAAAACCCGTGCCAGCTTCTGGCTGACTTGGGATTGGTGGAGCCTTACCCCTCCCCCAGAAGATGGCGCTGTTGCTGCCTTTGCCAGTGGAGTCCCCACCCCCTACCAGCCTGGCACTGGGGGTTCTCCCCTACCATGGATTAAGGGGACCCCCAGGCAGGCATGATGGGCCATCTGGCATGAGACCACCAATGGGACCCCAGTGGGAAGACCTGGATGAGGGAGGAGCTCTGTCTTTAGGTGGTGCTCTGGATCACTCTTGGTAGGTTTCAGATCGTATGATGCTAGGGATAGACCTTGGGCCAGCTGCATGCAGACATGCACTCTACCCACTGTACTATCACTCCAGCCCAAGGGTAGACTTTTAATGTGCACGCCGGTTGATTTTATCAATAGGAAATAACAGCTGCCTAACACTTCTAGATTTTACCTACAACATAATGAGAAATGACCCCAATGGTGGTGAAAAGGCCACTTATGGAAAATCTAAGATATACTTCAATCTATCTCTCCCTACTCTTACAAACAGAATTTATGTGAGATAGCTGAGTTATATAGGCCTGGGCTCCCTGAGAGCCATGAGTTTGCCCAGTGACATGAAGACAAGGTCCATGCTGAGATAGGACAGATACTGTTTACTTGGCCATGATGAGGATCACTTAATGCAGTACAAGAAAGCAAATATAGTTTTTGGAGGCGGGGGTTTGATTTTGTTCTTTTTTTGGGGGGGCTCATGTCCAGTGGCACTCGGAGTTACTACTTCCTGTCAGGTTCAGGACATGAGAGATACTGGGGTTCAAACCTGGGTCAGCTGTATGCAAGGCAAATATCCAACCTGTTTGTGCTATCACACCGGCCCCACATCTATAGGTTTTTCTGGCACTGAGCAAGATAACTTTTTTTTTTTTCTGCTTTCTGGGCCACACCAGATGATACTCATGACACCCAGGGGTTACTCCTGAGGTTATTCTGCGCTCAGAAATTGCTCCTGGCTTGGGGGACCATATGGGACGCTGGGGGATTGAACCGCGGTACGTCCTAGGTTAGCGCGTGCAAGGCAAATGCCCTACTGAATGTACCACCACTCTGGCCCCAACCTTTTTGTTTTGGGGCTAAACCCAATGGTGCTCAGAGCTTATTCCTGATGGTGCTTGGGGAACGTGGGGTCCCAGGTTGAAGGCAAATCCAGAGTCATGCAAATCATACACCCTCATAGCCTTCCCCATCGAGCAGTGAAATTAAGCCATGTCCTACCTGCCCCTGCAGAACTCCGGCCAGGCCGGGTTTGATGATGGTACTGGGTATCTGGCTAGAAGAGGAAAGAGAAAAAAGAAAACCACTTAAAATGTAACTCCCTAAAGGATAATATATGAGCAGACTCTGGAAGGAAAATTTTCATCTGACATCTTTAAATGGCATCCTCTATAATCCTGAGTGAAATGAATTTAGAACATGTGTGAGGTTCAACCAGATTGTGAGCTAGTGGCTCATAGAACCATGTAATTAGTAAGAAACTGTCTGTTCTATAAACTTGTCAGCAGAATTTGTGGGCTGGGGAATAAAGTGTTAAGGGTGAAGGAGTCAAGGAGCTCACACCCTAGTTTGATCCTTAGCACTGGCAGTGGTCCCTGAAGCACTGCCGGGAGTAATCTCTGAGCATCACCAAGTGCCCCCTATCCCACTGGAAAATGACAGAAACACAATGATAAAAGCCAACAATAATTAAGTGTAAAATAAATCCTGTTTCCACGTTGCGAATGTGGGACCAAGAGACATAAGGAAATCTGGTTAAGTCCTGTGTTCTTGATTTGGGGCCAACAAAAGTCTTTTGTAGAGAGCTTTGTGGGCTAACCCCTCTCCTCAACTTCATGGAGAGCAGCTACAGTGCTGAAATGTCAGGGTGCCTCTTCCCTAGGAAAGCTCTTTATAGGCAGGCATTAGGCTGAGGAACCCAGGAGTGGAATGTGCAGACCTGAAGATGAAAAGACTAGGGAGTCTGACAATATTGGGCCCCAAACTCATACTTCCTACCCATTGTTCTACTAGCTCATCTTTGTTACTGGAGGGGAGGTAGTGGGACAAGAGCTGATGTGGTGCTGGGGATCAAATCCAGGCCTTTTGTATGCAAAACTTGTGCTCAGACCTTTGTGAAATCTCTCTGACCCTCATCTTTTTGGGGGAGCACACCCAGTGGCGCAAAGGGGTTACTCCTGGCAGACGCAGGGGACCTCAGGGGATGCCAAGAATTGAATCTGGGTTGGCCACATGCAAGGCAAACACCCCGCTGGCTGTGTTACTACTCTGGCACCTGGTCTTCCCTTTTAGGACAACAGCAAATTGCTAGAGAAATGGCTATGGGTTTTAACTTGGTTACTGTTATAAACATCTGAAAAGGAAACATTAAGATCTTTTATCGATAGGGAAACTAAAAGTGAAATGTTTTAGAGATTTGATGGCACAGATGATACGGGTCAGATGAGGTGGCCCCTAAATGCACTAACCGGTATCTCTCTTTTTTTTTTTTTTTTTTTTTTTTTTTTTTTTTTTTTTTTTTTTTGGTTTTTGGGTCACACCCAAAGGCGCCCAGGGGTTACTCCTGGCTCTATGCTCAGAAATCGCTCCAGCAGGCTCAGGGGACCATATGGGAAGCCAGGATTCGAACCACCGACCTGATTGCAAGGCAAACGCCTTACCTCCATACTATCTCTCCAGCCCCCGTCTTTCATTTTTCTTATATCCCGAAGTGAGACTATTCTTTTGTAAAAAATCTGAATTTATATATAAGGCATTTTCTCTGCAATCTTATTGAATGAGTGGTGGAGAACCAGGCCAAATTTCTGCTGAAAATAATTTATAAAATGTCTTACAGTTAGAATCCCACATTTTATCTTTTGCTAATTAAGTCACTATGTCAAGCCTGATTTTGGTCCAGGTCATCTTTGGTTCCTGTTCTACATCTCTCAGGCTGGGAAAGAAACATGTCACTCTACCAGAAACAATTGTGTTGTGTTGGGCCTAGAGAAAAAGTCGGGCAGGAGGAGCTTCTCCTGGGGCTGCTGGTGCTTTGGGTTGTCCAGCACTGCGCTGCGGGCTCGGCCCGAATCATCGTGGGCTTTCTGAGGAGACACAAATCACCACCCAGTTACACAGCCAGAAACCGCCAGCCACATAGCTCCAACCCCACGCAAGTCAGAATCCAGATTGTACTTTGCACTTCAAGACCAGAGACAGAGGAACATTTGCTGATGACTAAGTGCCCAGAGTCTGTCAGCAGAATGGCCCTGGGACAACCACAGACCTTGGAGTTCTGGGATCCCACAGTGACCAGGTGGTCGACGTCAGGCGTGCCAATAGGTGGCAGCAGATTGTTCCGGCTCAGGGTCATCGGGGAGGAGGAAAAGAGGGAGTCCGCTGTCACAGGGCTAAATGGAAAAGCAGATCAAATCAAGCAAACCAGTTAGAAAAAGCCAAGCAAGGAAACCAGTGAGTGAATGTGCACAGGAAACTTTACGCTGCCTGTTTCGAAGTGATCTCAGTGAAGGGATTTTGGAAGTTAAGGTATTTGGGGGTTGGTTTAATCCTAGTATTTTGTGAGTTTGGGGGCCGGAGCCACTGACCCAGGACGGACTGCCCTTCAATCCCCCAGCATCCCATGTGGTCCCCCAAGCCAGGAGCGATTTCTGAGCACATAACCAGGAGTAACCCCTGAGTATCACTGGATGTGGCCCCAAAACCAGAAAAAATAGTATTTTCTGAGTTTTCTTGATATGCTTTATCCTGGCACACAACAGAAGAAACAACTTTCAGAGAGACCTAAAGCCAAATGCTTCCCTTGTGGCATTCATTGTACACATCTCCCAACTACGGGTTTATAATTTCTTCTCTGGGGATATTGACTTTAGTATGTGATTTGTGGTTGTCCTGATTGATATTTATAATTCCAGGTAAATTTCCATTTCCTTCTGAGGGGTTTGGAGCATTTTTTAATATTACTTAGACCTAAAACCATAATTGAGACGAATGATACTTTAAAAAAAACTTCCAGGAGAAACAACTTATTTGTACCCTTTGAAAAACAGAAGGATGAGAGATTAATATACACTAAGACCACTCACCCCAAATGAATAGATCTAGATACATTAACAAACGAAGAAGTAGGTGAGTAAATCTTGATATCCTGAGAAGAATTTCTGGTTGTTTGGGACATTTCTTTTAGTGATTCTATGGAGATTGACAAAAATTTGGGGAAAAATACATTGGATGAGAAGTATAGCGACACCTAGAAGCTAAACTCAAGAGTTAGGGCTTTGCTGGGGCCGGAGTAGTGGCCCAAGTGGTAGGGCGTTTGCCTTGTACATGGTGACCTAGGATGGACCACGATTTGATACCCCCCTGCATCCCATATGGTCCCCCAAGTCAGGAGTGATTTCTGAGCGCATAGCCAGGAGTAACCCCTGAACTTCACCGGGTGTGGCCCAAAATCCAAAATCAAACAAATAAATAAAAGAGGGCTTTTGGTAAAGAAAATCACCAACCTAAAAAGTTTCATGAATCAACTGTCGGAGTAACAGTGCAGTGGTAGGGCATTTGCCTTGCAATTGGCTGACCCAGGACAGACCTCGGTTCAATCCCCGGCATCCCATATGATCTCCTAAGCCAGGGATGGTATCTGAGTGCAGAGCCAGGAGTAAACCCTGAGTGTCACCAGGTGTGGCTTTCCCAATCAAAAAAGGGGGGGGGGGGCTGAGAGATAGCATGGAAGTAGTGCTTTTGCCTTACATGCAGAAGGTTGGTGATTTGAATGCCAGCATCTCATATGGTCCCCAGAGCCTGCCAGGAGCGATTTCTGAGCATAGTCTGGAATAACCCTGAGCACTGCTGGGTGTGATCCAAAAACCAGAAACAAACAAAAACAACATCTAATGAAAGAATTTTATTTAAAATTTTGACTTCGGGGTGCTGGAGAGATAGTACAGTGGCTCAAGTACCTGTCTTGCACAGATAACCCAAGTTTGGTTTTTTTGTTTGTCTGTTTTTTGTTTTCAGGTCACACCCGGCAGTGTTCAGGGGTTACTCCTGGCTCCAGGCTCAGAAATGGCTCCTGGCAGCTCAGGGGACCATATGGGTTGCTGGGATTCGAACCAATGACCTTCTGCATGAAAGGCAAACGCCTTACCTTCATGCTATCTCTCTGGCCCCTTGATAAACCAAGTTTGATCCCCAGCATTCCTTATGGTCATGGAGCCATCCAGGAGTGATCCCTGAGTACAGAGTCAGGAATAATCTCTGTGTACTGCTGGGTTCAGCACCCAAACCAAAATCTTTTTCCTTTTTTGGATTTAAACCAATGATCAATGCCGTTTTTTTGGACACAGATTTCAGTCTGTTTTGGGGCCACACCCTGTGGCACTCAGGGGTTACTACCAGCTCTGTGCTCAGAAATCACTCTTGACAGGCCCATAGGACTATATGGGATGCAAACTGTGCTATCACTCCAGGCCCCTTCGATCTTATTTTAAATTCATTCCCCTAAGAAATAGCTTTGACTAGTTCAAAGCACATCAGCCTTTGGCACCTACATTCGGGATCCTCGGAGGATTTCCTCTAGCGGCCTTGGTGTTCCCGCACGTGAGTGGCTGGTGCTGATGGGGTGGAGGGTGCGGGGCGGTGGGTTGCGTCTCCGAGCGGATTGCACCGTATGTGACACGTATGATGGGCTGAACTCTAGGCCTCGGCCTGGCCAGTTCCGACTTGAAAGGATGGTGCTAGACGCAGGCCTTAGCAGCTTGTCACCGAAATCTCTAGGGGCCAGATGAGAAACCCACAGTGAAATAAGATAAGGATTTCTCTGACGGAGACAGGCTATAGCATCAGAATGCACAGGAAGTGACAGTTTCTAGCTCTATAATCCAGTTCTTGTCTACACTCTTTATATTTTCCTGTCTTCAAACCTTTTCCTGTGGCATCATTTCTACCCGGAATGCAGCTGATACCCTTCTCAGCTGCTCCAGACTGGCTTTGATGACAAGTTCAAAGCCTGCACTTACCCACCAAAGCACTTCCCTTTGGGAAGACTTAGAGCATCCCCTTGGCACAATACTTGTCTCTTTGTCACCAGAAACTCTGGGGAGGTGTCTTGTATGTGTTCCTTCTCCACTAGGCACCATCTCTTTATATGGGGACATTCCTTTCCTGCACATTCACCTTGGGGGGGGGGGTGTCAGTCTGTGCACACTGGCTGATTGCTTTCCTTTTATTTCTCAAATCTTTTACATAAACTCTGAAGAAATGTTTTTTTTTTTTTTTTTTTTTTGGTTTTTGGGCCACACCCAGTGACGCTCAGGGGTTACTCCTGGCTATGCGCTCAGAAGTTGCTCCTGGCAGGCACGGGGGACCATATGGGAACCGGGGGATTGAACCGCGGTCCGGTCCGTCCTAAGGCAGGCACCTTACCTCCAGCGCCACCGCCCGGCCCTGAAGAAATGTTTTATTTCTTACAAGAGCTTGTCCATGAGGGAGAGATTTCTTGGCTGCAGAGGCATTCCATGAACCAAGAGGCTGTTCACATTTGGCTGATGACCACTTCCTGCTTGACAGAAACTTGGCTATGAGTTAGGAAGAGACAAGCCTTATTAGTGGTTCTCAACTCTGCCACACAGTTAATATTGTCAATGGAGTCATTTGTATCTTTCCTCCCAAGCCTTTACTTTTGTTTACCATTAGGGCCCCGAGTTCCCTCAAAATGACAGGAGAAATAGGACAAGATGCTTGCCTTGCATGCTGCTGGTCCCCTAGTATCCCTGGCCTCCCATAGTTCCCCCTCAAGGATTACCAGGAGCAATTCCCTGAGGAAGGAGTGGGAGTAGCTCCTTAGGAACAGCAGGTATGGCTCACCTAACCCCAAATCAAAGATATAAATGATAGGATAGCACTGTTTCCTGTTTCTAACTGACAAAAGACAACAGGTTGGGAAACCAGATCATGAAGATGAAGCAATGAACAACTGTTCAGAGAGCAGAGAGGATTTTTAATGTCATTACCATGTATGCTTGCACTAGAAAAGAAAATCCAAAAAAGAATGGAGTGATAGTACAGCAGGTACTTGACTTGCATGTGGCCAATGCAAGTTTAATCTCCAGCACACCTAGATGGTGCCCTGAACCCCACAAGAAGTGATCCCTGAGTACAGAGCCAGGAGTAAGTTCTGAGCACTAGTGGGTGTTGTCCCCAAACCAAATAAATAAGTCAACAGATGAAAATATTGAAAATAAAGGCTAGGGGCCTGGGAGATAGCATAGAGGTAAGGCGTTTGCCTTTCATGCAAAAGGTCATCGGTTCCAATCCCGGTGCCCCATATGGTCCCCTGTGCCTGCCAGGAACAATTTCTGAGCATGGAGCCAGGAGTAACCCCTGAGCACTGCCGGGGGTGACCCAAAAACCAAAAAAAAAAAAAAAAAAGAAAATAAAGGCTAGTGATAGCACAGCGGTAGGGTGTTTGCCTTGCATGAAGCCTACCCAGGACAGACCTAGGTTTGATCGCTGGCATCCCATATGGTCCCTTGAGCCTGCCAGGAGAAATTTCTGAACTCAAAGCCAGGAGTAAACCCTGAGCATTGCCAGGTGTGGTCCAAAAATATCAAACAAAAAATATTGAAAATAAGATAAGGGTTAGGAGATATCTCAGAGGACCTACTGCACATGCACCAGGTTCTGTTTCTGAAACTGCTGGTCCCCCAAGCACTGCTGACAGTCTTCTGAGCACTGTAACATGAGTAGCCTCTGAGCACCTTGGATGGTGGCCCAAATAAAAACAAAAATTGAATAAGGCTGAGATAAGAGAAAAAGGAGGGAAATTTTATTTAAAAAAGTCAAAGGCTAACGTGGGGTCACTCGAACCAGGCGACTGGACGAACAGAGACCTTAAAAACACCGGCATTCGCATGCTCAGCCTTTCCCCACCTCTTCTCCGCCTAGATGCCACACCGAGCAATCCCCGGTAAGAGGGCACCCGAGCCACGTGGGGTCACTCGAACCGGACGATTGGGCATACAGAGACTTTGGGCTCGGCATTTCTCAGCCTCTTTTCCGCAGAGCCACTAAGAACAAGGGGTCTCTGGGGACCAACCTTTGCCTCTTTTACACCGAGACAGCCGCCAAGACCAAAGTGATGCCAAGACCAAGCCGTCTCCGGGGACCAGCCTCTTTGGACACACAGAGACCTTAAAAAAAAAAACAAAAAACAAAAACAAAAAACAGCCATGCGCTCTGCTTTTCCTCTGCCTATGGGTGATTGTCCTTTCACTGTAACCTTACCTTACCCTCTTTCTTTGTATCTCTGTTCTCATAATTAAAAAAAAAAATTCAAAGGCTATAGGTGATAAATAAGTTTCACAAATATAACTGCTAATGAACTCTCTCCCTTTCTTCCATTTGTTCTCTACTTCTAATTAACTTTGCTTTCTGTCATCCCAAAACAGATGTATTATGATCAGTTATGCCAACAATGTGAATCATTTTCTTTAAATAAATAAATAAATAATTCAATGGTACCACTACAGAAACTCTTAAGATCAGTGCTTCTTTGCATTGGACCCTATATTCTCAGCCCAAACATCCTTTCCCAAAGCAGGTTTACAAGCTGATTCTAGTTACACACATAAGGACACTTTCTCAAAACTGCTAAGATTTACTTTTCTTTTTTTTTTTTTTTTTTTG